>JAVQJS010052212.1:0-12749 GCA_036024795.1 Galaxias rostratus | reverse complement strand
TTGTCTGTGTATGCAGGTGTGTGTGTGTGTGTGTGTGTGTGTGTGTGTGTGTGTGTGTGTGTGTGTGTGTGTGTGTGTGTGTTTGTGTGTGTAGGTGTGTGTGAGTGTGTGTCTACGTTGGATGTAGATTGTTGCGCGTCATGTCTCAGTTTAAAGAAATGGAAGAAAAAGACAGAAAAGGAGAGAGAAAAGAAAGGGCAACAGTATGTCACCCAATATTTCACAAAAAAGGATGGGTATAGTCTGTGAGTGGTGGGAATTAGTTTTATAAGAAACAGGTCACTCTTACTCCCCTATCAGTGTTACTTAATCTTCACAGAAAAATTTGAATTTTTACATTTCGCTCCTCTTTAAAATTATGTTATTCAATGTAGGGGAACTTTTAGCAAATTTTAGTTTGGAATGATTCTATGATTCTACACCAACATTTACCACCAAATGGCAACGAATGTACAATCTCACAATCTCTCTCAATTTACTATGGCCATGGAAGTAATAATCTGAGCATCAAAATATGGATGGTATGACCATTTTGACGAAAACAGCTCAGTGTACTAAAAGACTGCAAGGAAACTTAATGATAACTTAAAAATGGCCAGAATTAAATAAAACCGAGAAAACCCAGAAGCATATCAGTTGTTAAGGGAACATTGTTAAAAAAAAATACAACAAAAAAATGTATTGATAAGGATACGATTCCAACCGTGATCAAAAAGCCTTTGAAAAGTCCATAGAAACAGTACAAAAATTCAGAGCAAGTAGAGGAATGAAGGTTAGAACTGAACAGAGGCATAGGGATGATTGAGATGTCACGGTTGCCAGGGAAGCTACAACTATGGTGCCTACAGTTTGGACCTCTTCCCCGGCTCATGTGGCCATTGACAGATTATGTACCCATCACTGAAGTTGAAAAGCTAGATAGAAGTCAACTTTCATGCTAGGGAATTGCTTAGATGCCACAGTGTTTTAGTAGCCAAAGGGAAGGAGTTCATGGGAACTGCGTCTTGCCAGTCTCACAGAGCATTTTAATTGCAGTAAAGTGTAATTAGAAAATACATTTACAAAATCCTGAGATAGCATAGTAAGAAAAGTGGCACCCACATTAACAACAGGACAAAATTGGAATCCAAAAAAGGCAGAACTGCAAGCGGAAGTATCCCTTAAATATACAAACAAAGTAGCATTAGTACTACATGGCAAGGAGGAGTTCTACTTGGTACATGTAAACCAAGATGGTCAAAAGCAACCTATTTGGAACAAGGTGAATTAATGATGTAACAGATACATAAGCAAGATTAAGTAGTAAGGAGTGCTAAAACTGTCTCAAGCCAAACAGGGGTGATGGATGAACTGGGAAAGTGTAGAGCAGAGAAAAATTAACTGGAATGACTTGTGGAGAATAGAATCTACTAGAATTAACTTAATTATTAAGGCAATTTAAGACGTACTGTGAACACTGACAAATTTCAGACAATGGGTAGGTGGGGAACCATTTTACCACCTCTGCGCTGGGACGGCTAATCTCAAACACATAATGGCTGGCTGCAAGACGAGCCTTACTCACGGAAGATACACATGGTGCCATAATCAAGTATTACTCAAGCTCAACATTTAATGTCTTGCCAATTGGAGCAGAGGGTGACATGCACCACATTTGCTTTGTCATGGAGGGAATTCCAGGAAAGAAGAGCAAAACCAAGCTCAAGGCAAGGAGAGCATGGTTGGAGAACAAAGGTGTGCCCTGTGGAAGTTGGATGCCATGTATTTGTGGCAATATCAACAACAAAACGTTTTAAGAAGTAGGGATCTTTTGCAAAGATTTGCGCTAGACCATAACATCTATATCAGATATAATAATAATAATAATTCATTATATTTATAAAGCGCATTTTAAAACACTCAAAGACGCTGAAATAAGACAGAAAGAAGTGGTCAGTGGCTGTGGCTGAAAAGGAAAGATCCTATTTGGGCACAAAAGTAACGAACATCATGCTGTGGTTTAATCTCAAGACAAAGGTATAAAAGGTCAGTATTTCCCGCAGAGTGTCATTTATCGTGCCTGCAGAAAGAGTAGGAAAATGTAATCTTCTTGTCAGGTGGTAAGTATCCCTGCAGAGTTGACAGAAAGTGTCTGCAGGCATAGGGAATATGGAAAGGCATAAGGATATCTGCAGTCATATTAAGCCTGCAATGACACAGTAGGAAAAGATTATATTAATTTAAGGAGGAACGTATCTCACAGAGTTGGCATTAAAAACTTGCAGAAATATGAATTATGGACAGATGTAGCGGATATAGAGGGGGTGGCTATGAGACATAATGGCTCAGTGTTAAGCTTTCTGGTGTCCTCTGCTCAAATTAACCAAATATCTGGGATGAGGTGTGTCGTTAAACCCCAGATATCTGCTCACAAGTCCATTGTGAAAGATTGTTTATTGAAGATCTCATCTTAGAATGTGGCCTAACGGATGGTATGACATCCTATTCTGTGTATATTAAAATGTCAGTAGTTCAACATCCATTTTAAAAAGAAAAAATTTAAATATCAATCAATACGTTTCTCATTTTAATTTGGCGCATGTAACATCAACCATCATAACACTAATTTACACTTGACCTTCAGTAGACAACAATATTATATTGGCAAACGAAGTTACTTAACAATACATTGGAAATAACCGCGATATCCTGCATACTCAACTCCCCAAAAATCAGAAAAGCATTGACATAAACCAAATTTGAAAAAAAGTTAACGGTTGTTGTTTTTCAGCTCATTGTTTTTTTTTTATCAACTAGACTTCAACAGTTGTGCATATCATATTTTCTAAAGCTACGAGTTTCAAAGGAGAAGATCCTTCTAGAGCAGTCGATCTTAACCTTGTTAAAGAAACTGAACCCCGCAAGTTTTTTTCGCGCATTCACCTAACCTTTCGTAAGGAACGGACACGCACACAGACCTCCCCCGAACCCATGAGACTGACTCCCTGAACCCCTTGGGTTCGATTGAACTCAGGGTAAGCACTTTTGTTCTAGAATCTAGAACTTTCTACAGCAGTAAATAATTCTCACACTCACGCTTGTAACATCCTCCTGCGAGAACTATAATTTCTCAACTCCGAAGGTATGCATTTTCTTATTTAACACGCATATTGGGATAAATTGATTTAGAATAAAGACTATTTATGTACCCTTTACAATTTAATGAATTATTTGTCATTCTTACATTCTTAATTTTTAATTTATAGTCTTTTTTATGTCATTGGTTTACACTATCTATATTGTAATGTTTGTTTGCATGTTCTTTCCTTTAATTTTCTATGACTTGTACGGTGACCTTGCGTGCCTAGAAAGGCGCCTATAAATCAAATCGATTATTATTATTATTATTATTATTATTATTATTATTATTATTATTATGTGAAAAAAGCGTTCAAAATATTGTTCTATCTAAGATCATAACTTTTAACAAACTTTCGTTGAATGACTTTCATATTGTTTGTCGGTAGGCGATTCTGAAATTTGGTGATAAATGTTAGGTTGAGTTCAGTGACCAGAATTGAAAGTGTAAATGTAAATGTTAGAAAATGACAGACCGTTGAATCTTCTTGTTTTAAAAATAAGAAATAACAGAATTCATTAAAAACGTCGGTTTATAACGAAACGTATTTGAAAGAAATTTGAAAGGTCACTTTGAAAATCTGTCAACTTAATTTCAACCTGTCAATAGCTACAATGACCAAGGAACCGAGAAAACAATAGAGATAGATAGAGCCACAGCGATAGAACACACAATATGGATAGAACGTTGTCCTTTCTCCGTGGGGAAATCATTTGGGGGCGTGGTCTTAAAGTCAACGGTGGACAGTTCCCTATGGTGCATTATGATGTCACAGAGGATTACAGTTCCTATAAATACCAAGTTCACCACTTACATTCTCAGTAATGATTTGTTTGCCACTATGCAAATATGAGTTGTTTTGGTTTCTTCAATTGTCTTAGGACAAAGAGGAAAAACAGTAAGAAAAAGCAAGAACATTCAAATGGTGACATAGAAGAGACGATTCAAAGCTCTAAAGTACAGGGACAAAGCTTTACGTTATTCAAGTGTTTCAGGACGAAGAAGAACAGCAAGAACAGAAAGAATACGAAAAAGCAAGAACATCAGAATGTAGCCGTTACAGAACATTTTCAAAGCCCTGATGCTCATGAAGTTGTTGGAGATCAGATGGCTAAAAGGCCAAGTGATGAACTGAAGAAGGGCAGACTGGA
Source organism: Galaxias rostratus (assembly GCA_036024795.1). NCBI lineage: Eukaryota > Metazoa > Chordata > Actinopteri > Galaxiiformes > Galaxiidae > Galaxias > Galaxias rostratus. The sequence goes on along the minus strand of JAVQJS010052212.1, from coordinate 8,480 downwards.
AGTGTTGGAGAGGGGTAGTTGGGGGAACAACCAGCAAAGCGTGTCCAGGAATGATGTCCAACTAACTCCAAGATACCACCAACCTAGGGCAGCAAAGGAACCCTGTATTACCATTGGATTTAAGTTGAGTCCAGCATGGAAAGAGTGGTCCAACTGGGAGGAGTCAAGCTTCTTCCTCCCACCTGGCCATAACCTTCAGTGTTTTCAGCTGAGGTGAATATTTAGAGATATACTTTTAGAAAAACTGTCATAATTGTATCTGAGGGCGCACATGTAAGTATTATCACAGTTTTAGCACTAACATTTCTTATTATAATGAAAGAGAAGTTTGATTTCATCATAATTCGTTGTGTTTCAGAAATAATCCAGAGACGATGCCTTTTCAAATTTCATTACCCGAAGCTCAGAGGGTGACGTCTTATTATCAGGACCTCCTCTTTAAGAGATGGGCATCAGATTGCAAGAAATATACATTTCAAAACATGTAATTACATTCAAGACAAATTGATTTTACATTCATGACATTCATTCATGACAAATTTATATTACTTCATAAAACTGGTCCCAATTCTAACAATCTAACCTTACTGTTTCCCTATTTATTTCAGAAACAATTCCACTTTTTCCGTCCATGGCCATGGACTAATGAAGGAGAGCTTAGGAATTTCAACCAATGAAATGGTGACGGTGAACTCTTCGCTCTCTCCCACATTGAACTGGCACAAGCTCAGGAGTATTCTGCTGGAAATACGATCTGACAGGGACATGGTGAGCATAGGTCTTCAAATGATATACAATTGTGTTATTATGCACTGCTATCGGATGTCATGCTAAGAACATCTATGAATAGACGTTATGAAGTGTCATTGACATTCAGCTTTTCAGATGTGCACGACTGTCTTTTTCAGATTTACATTTCGGCCCACATGAAACCAAGTGGATCAGCGACACAGAAAAGAGATCTAGAATACCCTCTGGTTCTGTCGGGCTCTCGAGGCTGTCAGCTGAATTGGAGCGAGGCTGGGTCATTTGCTGGAGACACTGAAGTGTTCCGTAGACCAGCAGGCAACCAGGCAAAAGGAATAAGATCCGGGGGATGTCATGACCTACTGTCTTTAAGCAAGGCATGTGAAAAAGGTAGCCTGTCTGTTGGTGGAATCAAGATGATTGGTATAAAGACCCTCTATGTCGCTTTCCTGCAAGCCTATTGGAACAAGGTTAGCTATTTTACTAAGAAAATGTGTGAGCTGAACACAATGGTTATTGAGATCCCGCATTGGACCAACACTAAAGCTTTTGGAAATGGCAGTGGCCACAGGAGTTCGAGCATAGCAAATGCTTGTGGTTCCCAATTGATTTCTGGATCCAGGGCTGCCTTTGGAGGCATGGTATACCTCCTCAATCTGGTAAAAGCCGGAACATTTGGAGGGGTCGACAATCTTAATCATTGGACAAAGGCTGGTTTCAGTAGAGGCACTCAGATCTTCCTTGACCATGCATTTGTGGGAGGCTTCCTGCAAGACTATTGGAACAAGTTTCACTTTGGAAATTTCACCAAGAAAGTCCTGCTGCTGAAGGCAGTGTTCCCACATTGTACTCAGACTGAAGCTCTTGGAAATTACATCAGTCAAATCCGTTGGTTTAAAGCGAACGCTTTTGAAGGAGCTGCCCTACAGATGTGTGGATTCAAGGCTGCCATTGCAAATATGACATGCCTTCTTAATTCGGCAAAGGACAGGGCACTTGGAAGGTGCACTGAGCTTGTCCATTGGACAACGGCTGGTTGTGGTGGGGGCCCCCAGCTCTTTCAGTGGAACATTGGACGGCATGTTCGAAGAGGTAGCATCCTAATACTTGAATATACTTTTGGAAGACAAGGACACCAGACGCTATTTTTAGTGCTGCCATGTCTCCTCCTGGCCTTTGGAATGCTGCGTCTCTTCAGAGTAAGTGATGCCACAGAAGCCCTCGTCCAGTGAATTGTGTGTGAATTATTATTATGTCTGTTTTTTCACCCAACGCACATTGAATAAAATAAGTTTAGCAAGCAATTCTTGTCAATTTTTTTATTTTAAAAGTAGGTTAGCTTTACAAAATACAGAACGGCATGAATTCCGTTGAATCTTTAACTACATGTTTTTTCGTTGCTCTTCATCTATCTCTAGAAAATAAATTAAAAGTCAAGCAATTTTTTTCACATTCATCACCATCTTTTGTGAAAAAAATAAAAATATGTTGGTCACACAACTTCTTAAATTACTGTTGACTTTGATCTCTGGGAATTAAAGGAAGGTTTAAATCCACTTTAAAGTTTAGCTCATGCCCCTGTTATATTGAAAATTGTACAAGCAAGGTGTCTGACCCTCATTAGATACAAACCAATTCAAACAATTAAAATCAGCTAATTCTTCATAGCCCTCTCTCCAATTTGGCTGATGCCTTATTAGTTATCAGGTTAGATAGACAATTACTCTGAAGCTTTCCACTACTGTGTGAGTGTGTGTGTGTGTGTGTAGAAAAGGTGCATATGAGGTTACACAAAAGAAAAAATAATTGTCTGATTTTGGCCCATTTTAAAGATGTCTATCATGCACTTTATAAGATTACTTTAGTCTTCTACTTCCCTTATTGTTCGCCCAAAACATATTGATGACTTGATGAATGTATTGTGCTGTAACAACTTTTTGCCTGCGCTTGTAAAGATTCGCTGAGAGATTGTGAAATAGACCTCAAGGAATATATCGCTCGCCACTTTCAAATAAGATGCAGCAACGTTGATGGTGTGTAATAAAAGTACAACTTTATTGTACACATGCTGTCGTTCTGCTGGCCAGTAAAATGAAGTTCGTCTGAGTAGCGCTTGCCCTTATTTCAACATACTATTTACCAAGATAATACATGAAGAAGATGGGCATACATCAATAAATTCTCTACAAGGGAAAGACACGATGAGATGATCTAAAAATGTAGGCTGGAAGAGCATGTAAAATAACAAAATCTTATTTTGATATTTCAGCTTTGGAGTCTTGAATTCATTGTGGAATGTATTAAACGTGTGTCAGTGTTTATTGAAGAGACTTATTTAGGAAGAAGATGGAGGAGCTAAAAATCATACATTTGAATAATGTAACCATATCATTATGTAATTCTATTTAGTATAAATGTCAGAATGCATAGCAGTTTCCAGATCTAGGATTAGGGAATTGCTCATTTTAAAATTCACTGGGGGTATTCTTTCATTCTAATAACTCATTTTAACAAGAGGTTATTAACTATCAATAACATGTTGTGACAAGGTATGGGGTTTCAGTAGAAAAAAATGTTTTAAAATAAATAGAATTACCATCTCTATTACACTCATAAAGTCCCTTTGCATTTGGGAAGCATAGTTATTTGTTTGAATTACCTTCTATAATGAGAATTAAAATCAATTTCCAGGGTCTTATAAATAATAAAACAGTTCTAGGTTTTATTACATCATTAGATTCATAACGATGAATAATAACATAAAAAAGCCTAGATTAAAGTAACAAACTGTGCCTATACAGCGTTTCTAAGGAGGAACTGTGACCAACTTTGCCACCAGAGCATTGAGCACAGAGAAACCACTATCAAATCTCTTCACAAAGGTTTCAGCTAGCTGCCACACGCTTTACATAGCAACTGAAACGTAGACAAAAGTTATTACTTTCCTATTTTAATTAGTATTTGCTTATGACATGTCAAATGAAAATGTACTCTTTCCCTTACTGAAAGGAGCACTGCAGCAACCAATCCGTAAAACGACCAATCACGATCTACACCTAAACAAACATTGAGTTACGTCACCTTATTTTTGGCATTTAATAATAATAATAATACATTATATTTATAAAGCGCTTTTCAAAACACTCAAATACGCTGAATTTAAACTGTTTAGTTGTGATACACGATACAAATTTAGTGCTTAAATCAAGCTGACAGGAAGTTGTTGGACATCAGATGGCTTAAAAGACGAGTGATGAAGTGAAGAAGGGCAGACTGGGAGTATTGGAGAGGGGTAGTTGGGGGAACAACCAGCAAAGCGTGTCCAGGATTGATGTCCAACTAACTCCTAGATACAACCGGTATATTTAATATTAATATTTTTCTGATCTACTTTTAGTAAAACTTTGGTAATTTGACTAGAGGGTTACATTTTCTCACTGAGCCAACATTATTTTTTGTAATGGAAGGGGGTTAATTTCATCACACATTTTAAGTAAGAGAGATTCCATCTTAAAATATTTTATAAAATGCATGGATTTATTATTTAATAAATAAATATATTATTATATATAGATTATTTATATTACTATTTAATATTATTCTAAAAGTAGGCTAGCTTTACTAAATACAGTCGTGCAAGTAGTCAGTTGAAATTATTGTATTACATGTATTGTATTAATTTCATGTTTCAATGTGTTGAAATGCGAAGAGATCTGCGTCAGCAAGGTCGTGTTTCTGCCAAACCACCTGGGGACTGAGTTTCCACTCTCCATAGAGAGGGTCTCCCCTGGACAGCAGGTCTGCTCCTGTGTTTAGCACACTAGGGGCATGGGTCGGGCATAACGACGGGAGATGTGCACCGCTCCAAATGAACAGTCTGTGAGCCAGCTTGTGTAATTGTAGGGAGCTGTGCCACCCTGGCGATTGATGCACCAGTGGTGCTGTTCGTTTTGACAAGGATATGGAAACCCCAAACTGTGAACGACGCTTCCGTAGTCACCACCTTTCTCAGTGCTATCGTCCCCATTGGTGTTCCCACACTGAACAGAGACGGAGCTCTCCAATGACTAAGAGCAGTGAGACAAGAGAGATTGTCTAGAGATTGTCACCCTGCGATCGATGAGACGACAGGTACAGTCTCTGGGACGAAACCCAGCGCTGAAAATCCTTCATCAACAGAAGGCCCATGGGGACGACTGACAGAGTCGAATCCATTACGCATAAAAGGCAAAGGCACGTTTTTAACGTGACCGAACGGCCTCTGTGAAAACAGGCCAGGCTAAGTCGGAACGAAGCATTTCACCTGTTTTATCAAGCTTTTTATGAGAGAGCAATTTGCGCTTGGCTGGCTGCCTGGATGCAAAAAATTTATTTTGTTTGTTGAACAGGGTGTGAGGGCCTGTGACGGAACAATACTTGATGACAACTGAGGGAACGGAATTCCACAGCTCTCCATTTGATACGAGACACTGGGTGAACAAGTGTTCCCCGGCCTGAACAATGTAATGGGAACATTGAAACGCCGTAGCACAGTGAACCAGGGATCTGCTTGACACATTCACTTCTCTCTTCCTTTTGAGGGGACAAGAGAGAATGGACGGGGTGAGCCCAAGGTTAGCCGCCTTTTCTTTCCAGAGGGATTAGAAAGATGGTCTCCAGCCGCTGTTGCTGCAAATGACTGCTTACCCCATGGTCTCTGGTTAGGAGCCTTAGATTGGGGGTTCACAGCCTCAGTTGTAGCTGGTGGCTTGTGGGGTCTGTAGCCACTGTTCTCTCTCTTTCCTCATAGTGTCAGACATCTGTTGCATGGATGCCACAGAAGACCCTAAAAGCCCCATGAGGCTTATTTCAGTGTCGAGGAGACCTCCCTTCTCCATGTCACTGAGGCTAGAAAGGCCTAGCCACAAGGACCGTTCTACCACCATGGACAGGCCCATGGCACGGCCACAGCCCCACACGCCACCGTGGACTGTCCTGAGCATGAGGTCTGAGAGAAGGCAGATTTCCTCCCAAAGGCCTGGATCAGCGGAGCCTGAATCCAGTTGTCGACCCATATCCTCAAACAGCTGGGACTGGTAAGCCGCCAGGAGACTGAAGGAGTTCAAAGCCCTGACTGACTGGGCCGACGCCTGGTAAATCTTGTGATAAGTAGAGGTGGTGAGGCGCTCTAGTTTACCTGGCAGAGAAGGACCAGCGGTTGTAATCCGCCTGGATGGGTTAAGATGACAGGCCACCACAGGCTTAATAGGTGGTGGAGATGAGAGCCCAAGCTCTTCCATCCCAATAACATCTACTCCGGAGAGGCCCTTAATAGAGGTCTTGAGGGAGAGGGGCTTCTCCAAGTAACGCCTGACCTCTACCAGGCCGTCCGGCACCAGAGGCATAAGAGTCCATAACAGAGGCTCCTAGAACCCTCTTCCAGCTGAGAGGCTGGCCATTGAAGCCCAAGCTTGCCAGCAGCCCTCTTGCAGACCTCCACCAGCAAGGAGTCAACTGATAAAGAGGTTGGACTGCCACCCTGTACACTTGCAGGCCTGGAGGGTAGGGCAGAGGAGCGAATGTTATGCTCATCTTCCTCTGCAACAGCAAATTCCTCGTAGTCTCTCCCACTCTCATCTGCGTTGGTGTCGACAGGAGTGGGAGGCTCAAATATGAGAGAAAGAACAGGGGAACCTTCCTCCATAATATGAGCCCAGCTTGTGCAAGCCTGTGCGACCCCCATGCTTTTAGGGCAAGGGGAGGAGAGAGGTGGGTCTTCTTTTGGAGTGGCAGCAACACGCACCCTTCTATGAAGAGTCTTCTCCGACATTACATAACGATGCTGGCATGTTTTGGGGTTAGCAAAAGATGCACAAGCATGCTTGATTTCGAGGCATGCTATGCAAAGACTGTGTGAGTCTTTCCCTGAAATCATAGAGGTCGAGATTCAAGGTCTTTAGCTTTGGCATTCTCTTGCAATAGAGAGGCCATACCTAAACTGACAAAATTGAGCTAACTGGTAAGGGATGGCTGTAGCGCGCAAAATAGCGTCTGCTCTATGTGTAGTGAAATTGGCTTGATGCAGGTATAAACCCGGACTAGCTTGTCAGAAAAGCTCACCCCAATGTAACAGCTAATCCGAAACAATTGCAAAAATAAAGTCCAAGTAGGAGGTAAATCCAAACTTGTCAATTAAGAAAACTCAACCTGAAATGGTCTCCTACTCCTGCGTTCTGCAACGAAGTCCTTAAAAGCTCGTTTCTGAACTGTTAAGCAGGCGTAGTAGGAAAATTAAATTAAGCCTAGTATTTACTGGGTTGTCTGTACGGGGAAGAGAGCAAGAAAGACTTTGTGGGTACTTAAGTGACATACTGTACATATATGGTTGGGCCCCAGGGTCACTGATGTGACCTGTCTGTCCATGATAGACATGGTGCCATTGCAGCTTCCGTGGTTGGTTACGCCCAGGGGCGCTTCCCATAAGTGAGATACCGAGCGAATTTTTGATGTTTGAACTGTTTGAATTCCGAAATTTAAAAGTGATAAAATTAAATAATAGTATAGCTGCATTATTAAAATGTATGGTCTTTTTAGCTATACCATAACCTTTTCTTTCTTAAATAAGCCTCCTCAAAAAAACACTGAATTATCTATTCCACATTGAATCCTTGTGGCTCCAAAGCTGAAATATCAAAAATAAAGTTTTATCAATTTACGGGCTTTTCCCGCTGTGTTGTGAGAGACTCATTGCGTTTATATGTGTAGTCTTAGACAAATTATTTGAATTTGGCAAAGTTGTGTTATTTGAGCAAGACGTTATATATGCTGGGTGAGCAAGTCTGGTACAAATTAGCTGCCAGACTGGTTGTAGTATTTGATAGCTGTTGGTCCATTGTTCACTTTCTGATATTATTTGGTGACCTAATTGTGTAAAAAGCGCTTTGGCTGTCTTGAAATGAATAAAATAAAAATAAATAAAATGTATTATATGAATTAATAAAGTCTATCCAAAATCTAAGTGAAACAAAGCATTAATTTTGACTTCTTCAACAAATAATAAATAAAGTAAAGCTAAACAAAGTAATTAGTATAGAAGTTAAGCTAAACAAAGTAATTAGTATAGAACAAAATCCACGTAAAGGCCTCAGATTGAAACATAACATTAGCTTTTATTTCAAGCAAACTGTTACAGTCAACAGTTACATAAGTTACATGGTATACAGTTTCGATCCTCTTTTTTCAACAAAGGCTCCCGATGGCCCCTCCGCGTTCCCAAAACATAGAAACAGCTAATCCTTACAAGCGCAAGCAAAAAGTAGTAACAGCACAATACATTCATCAACTCAACAATACGTTTTGTACGAACAATAAGGCAAGTAGAAGACAAAAATGAATAAAAGAAGATGGATGACAGACATTATCTTCAAAGCGGGCCAAAATCAGGCAATTATTTATTCTCTCACGCCAACCAGTGGTTCTAAACCTGGGTTTGGTCAAACCACAGTGGTTTGGTGAGTCAGTTTCAGGGGTCCGGCAGAGGTAAAGACACACACTGTGTGAGTGTCCGCTCCATGTGAATGCGTGTATGAAACTCAAGTAGTTCAGTAAATCTAACTAGGTCAAGAACCACTGATGTAACTGTGAGGGTTGTGACGGCATCTGTCCAGTAGAGGGCGCTGCAGGGCTGTGGTGGGGAGACCTGCAGCTGACTAATTACGGATTGACAACAGGTGTGGGGAATCTGTTAATTGGTC
>JAVQJS010052204.1:0-14004 GCA_036024795.1 Galaxias rostratus | reverse complement strand
CGCTAACACGGGGAGAACATGTAAACTCCACACAGAAAGGCCCTCAGGCGGGATTCGAACTCAGGACCTTCTTACTGTGAGGCAACAGTGCTAACCACTGCGCCACCGTGCCGCCCCAGTTTACATTCATTTTAAATAAAATTATATTTACCATGTAAAAATAAGATCATCAAAAAGCTGTTGATTTCTTTGGACTTAAGAGTTACATTAATCAATTTGTCACAATACTGCATAGAAAACTCACTCCAGTGTCCAGAGTCACCAGATTCTCTGTTCTTCTATATCTCAGTTATTTCTTGTTTTCGAGACATACATTTAATATTGCTTGATATAAACTTTAGCAGTAATTACTTGATAAGTATTAATTCAATGCCCAACACACTAGGAATTAAGTTACTAAACTTTTTGCTTAGTCACAGGCAGCGAGTATTTTTTTACCTTCAGGAAAAGAGTCATATGTTATTAAGCCAGTGGGGTCAAACCAGATATGATGTTTCACTTTGGCATAAGATTGTACGATTAGAATAAGATCATGGCTTAAAAATATATATCCGTTGATCGCAACATTCATAAATAATATACTTATATTATTTCAATATTATGTGTCAATATGTTTGAGAGCTGGGTTGCTAAAAAAACGTCTTGTGTCATCCACGATGTCAGCAAATAAGCCTTGGGACAATTTGGCTTCAGTCCAGTTGAGGTCTAGGCTGTTGACAACTAAGAAATCATACCATAAACTGTGTGTGTTGTCTTTTCTGAGGTGATGTCACTCACACAGTCGGTCATGGGGGTGTTCAAGTGTTTCTAACCTCAAGAAGGCATCTGTCCCCCCCACCCCCCACACCCCCAGACTACAGGTCTTATGACTGCCAGAACATGTGAACTGAAACCAACCTGGGGTATGCACAACAACTTGAAATATTCCCCCCGCTATGTTGAGCACATGATTATTACTTACATAAATAGTGGAGTACAGATGTGTCCACAAGTCATTTATCATTATTACCGGTCAACACTGCAAACCAACACCACTCAATCAACATGAAGATCTGTCTCCTGTTGTCAGTGCTGATGATCACCTTCATCGTCAATACTAACGGTAAGACCAGATTACCAAATCTCTCCTCAAACTGGATCCAACTATTTCTAGAAGTTTACAAATAAAACGTATTATTATCATTGTTATATTAGATTGATAAGATGGGAATGATTTAAATTGTGGAAAGTTTTTCAAACCACTGGTTTTTCAAACCACTGGTGCTTTCTTAGTATCTGTTATAAATACGTTTGAATAAAGATGACACCTGGAACATTCTAGAAAAACATAAAGGGTACATTTAACCTGTTTAGTATATTATAATAGTTTATTTTATGTTTTGATATCAAATATGTGGTCAAACATTTCTATGTTACGAATAAAAAAAAATCTTAGTGCTTATTTCTTTATTTTAGGCTTAAGCTTACAAGGAACAGTATCAATATTTTTGGAGAAGTACTTTCAGTTTCATTGTTATTCAAAAGAAGAACTTGCAAATGTGCTCAAATCTGTCACGATACTACATACTAGTGGTCTTAGGCAAATTGTTACTAGAGTAAATCATTACAATACAATTACACAAAAATGTGAATCAACCTTGAATCAACACTAAATTGTGCATTTTGCTAATTTTGACAAAAAATATTTTTAACATGCAGATCCAGTAAAGCACAACTCAGTTATACTTTAATCAATGAATGGTTGGTGTAAGTATGCTGGAGTTAGTATTTTTTGTCCCAGGTTTGATCTTCTGAACACTACAAAAGAAAAGGAACTTGATGCACTTGGTGCTGTTTATTCATGTTGACGCTGTGAATCCAAACTCAACTGCCTTCAACCAATATTTTTTATTGCCGATGCATACAGGAATGCCACCGATCGGTAGGGAGTACAACAGGCGGTGTCTGTGCTTACATGTGGAGTCCAGAATCATCCCCCCAGAAAGCCTGAAGAGCATCGAGATCATCCCCAAAAGCCCTCACTGCCAGTCTATAGAAGTCATGTGAGTGAGATACTCTGGACTCTCATGAATTGTTGGTTATTGAAATGCGCAAAATTTTATGTCACAAAATTTCATTGAAGACCTCAGGCAAATACTCTATGGATCCAGATCTTATAAAATGTAAATTGCTAATGTTTTGTGTAATGCATTACTGCTACAGTTTGGAATCGCGTATTACAATATGAAAACATGCAATTGTTTAAATTATTTGTATTCTCTGACTATTTCTCGATCTCACTATAGTGCCATGAATACCACTGCATTTGTTTCATATTATAGAGCTGGCCTGGCGACTGGGGAAAGGGTATGCCTGAACACCAATTCATCCTGGGTGAAGAAACTCACCCACTTTATCACACAGCGCCAATCACACGTGGGATGAGTGTGTGGCGACAGTAAAACAGTTTGACAAGCTGAGAAGGCAATCTCTGTGACGCAAGTCCATAATATCATGACAAACACCATGTACTACAATACGTATTAAAAAAACTAACAAGAGTGAATGGTGTCTTTTTTACAATGAATGGGTTCAGACCAGCTGTGATGGTTTGGCACAGCAAATCCTTAACTAGATTTGTCTGAGGCTCTGGTAATCCCAATTCCCCGTGCAATTTACAAATATTCTGATAGCCGTAGGCCTTTCAGAAACCAATCAGAATGATCCTATCCAAAGAGGGCAACCACCTAGCGGACACTTTTAACCGGTTAAGTACTACCAATTTGCACAATGCATTTATTTAATTATTGGTACACTACCTTAAGATATTGAGTCATTTAAAAACATATTCACAGAAGTCAATAAGGATAGTGGCCTATTTATTATCAGACAAAACACAAAATCTAACCACAAATAATATATGGCTTAATATAGACTTTCTTTGATTCAGAAAACAAACCAAAACTCACAGAGTTTGTACAAAACTGGCTTTGGCAGGATAAATTGGTGAGGTTGACCGAATTATTGGTCTTTCACTGGGACGGTGAATGGAATACATTACCTGATATTAGCCTACGTAATGAGATACCTAAGGACGGATCATTGAGTTGGCACGATCCCATTAATTACAATCCCTGATACAGAGGAAGGAAAAGGCAAAGTTTCTGTTGTGACAACATAGCCTTTCCCGAGGGGAAACCACATTTCAAGGGCTGTGGTCCAGCTGCCAGTGTCACAAAACGTCAAGAGGATGTCAAACACTGATAGAAAATAAAAGAAAGTATATATGCTTGTTACCTTGAAAAATAGATTCTTACAAAGTCAAATATCTTTCTTTTACATATCACCAAAAAATTGATAAACATCCTACATTAAGACTTAAACTATGTATTACCTTGGTTTATAGCAAGAATTTTTGAATGAAAATTCTTTGGGTTGTCTTTCTTTATCATGTACTCCTCCACAGGCAGTCTGGCTGTGCGTATGTTGCATTCCCTTGCCCTCTGGTAGCTCATCTTCTGTGTGTGTAGGTTGGGGGGGCGGCAATTACATCTAATTAAACTTTGCTCTTTTTTAATAAAGCTTTGACATTACGCCTTGACACGACTCAAAAGGATCGATACCTTCTGAATGCTTTCATCAACAAGCCCACCAAGAACGTACACCTTGTCTGCTTCAACACTCTCCAAGACTGAAAAACAGCAATACATATGTGCCAGTCTAGGTCAATCAGCTAGTCAGAGCAAAGTACAGATTTAGTGCGATGTGCATTTTATAATTGGGGAAGATCATTGTTGTGATCATTCTAAAGCATTCACACACAACCTTCCTCAGAGTCTGGGGTGAGGTAAATAATGGCATCCTGTTCGAACAGTTCCAAGCAGCTTTTCTCTGTTACATCAATCTGAAAAAAAAGAAGAACACCAATCTAAAGAGCAAAATACAATCACATGCATATGCTTCAGCCCAAGATAAACACCTTCATTTTCTGGGGTGTGTATATGTCTTGATATCTGATAGGTGTCAATGCTTTAGACATTTGTATCTTACCTGGTAGTGTACAAAGCCATCGTTCTTTCTGACACACTCCTTATAAAGTCGACTATCTGTCTCTATGTCTGTCAGGAAGAGGTGGAAGGGCTGGGAGGCCTTACGATTAGAACCGTACAGCCTCCTTATTTGACCGGCTAGCCGGCTTATTTCCTGAAAAAGTGTAAAATTATGTAAGAACTGTTAGTCTTAATCTAAAGGGGAGTGAATCTATAATGAGGCTTTATGATACAAAAGAATAAACTGGTGCCTACCTTGTCTGACATGCAGTCAGTCATACTTAAGTCAACACATAATTTTGGTCCAGTGGATTTTGCTTCAGCTAAACGCTCTTTTGTTAATGCCTTTATCACTTGCTTGGAGACTTGAGTGATGTTTTTGTCAGTGCCTGTATATGAAAATTAAATATAAACGGTGTCAGTATAGCACAAATACCAGAAATAGTACTACTATGTCACATGAACTTCACCTGATCCTTGTTCAGAGTTCAGCTTTCTGCAATCTTTGCTTGAGTTTGCATGTTCTATGAATACAAATGAGAAAACCTTAATGTTAAAAACACAAATCCGACAGTCTTCTTGAACACACAATGGGAAATCAGATATTAGAAAAACAAAAATCAAATGTAAATATGCGAACTACAACAGAGCAAAAAGATATCTAGTCAGTAGGATATAACATAAATATCTAAACACTACAAGAAAGGGTACTAAATAACTATTGAAATCTTCACCAAATTCCTTTTCACGGTTCAGCTTTCTCCGAATCTTCTCTTCCTTCCGCTTGCTCTTTTTTGCAGACTGGCTTTTCTCCCAATGTCGCTTTTTCCTCAAGACATTCCTCTAACAATCCATACAGGTTATTGGAATACAATAAACACACTGGTTAATCAAAACTACAACGGAATCTGTAAAAAACAAAAAAAAATCATGGGGGGTCTAAAGCATGGATAATAATTTTAAAGATGACTACACCTCTGGATACCTAAAAACACAAAATAATAAGATTATTCTCAGCATTGAGGGATTAAATTTAACAAACCTCTGACTTACTGAATACAGTACATCCTTTCTACACCTCCTTTGGCAAGCTTCATCTCCCTCAACATAAATGTGAAGCAGATCAAGCTCTTCAGTGATTCCGGAGTTATCATTGAATTGGATGGCTTTGTTTTCAGATAAATTCAAATCCATTTAGATTATTAGGGAGCGTTAGCAAACAGATAAACGCATTATTGTATGACCAAGTACATAACCGGCATTAACCTTATAATCAAGTACTTGCCCCATCCGATATTACAATAGGTTATCACAATTGGATCATTGATACAAAAGAATCAAACTATATTGCAAACAAAGAATGAAAAAACAACAACTAAAAACAGGTACAACGGCAAGTCCCTTTTGCGTACACAAAATGCATAGAACCCCTCTGCCCCCTGGGTGAACGTGTAATCAACATACCCATATTTCTGTAGCAGATCCTAAAACAGTGGGTTTGTTTGGTTACCGTTAAAGTCCTATCGTTTTCATAAAAGAATAAATAGGGACGCCTGTCGAAATCAAGTGTTCGTCGCGGGAGTAATACGTATTTCAAAACGTCAAGCAAAGGCTTTCCGGTTGCAATTCGGTATACCCAGAAGATGGCAGTGCTACAACCATGGCCTGACCATCTTACTTGAAGTTAACCAAGTAATGGGTAAGAATGTATTACTGAAATTTTTTGGACGAACGTCCAACCTTTGCTATTACGATGGCATTCTTTAGCTTAAGTTCCGGAGTGAAATTGTGTCATGCCCGTATCGAAATCAAATTAGAATCTCAATTTAGACAAATTTGACGTTATATTTTGGTGGTTTTCAGGCTCGCTAGCTAAAACCGGTGTGTCAAAGGAAAGCTATATCGGCTTAAGCCTTGACAAGCAGCTGCTAGAAGGGCTATAGACAATATAAAATAGACTACATGTATTTTTTATTTAAACCTGTCGCATAAAGCGAAGCATGCAGGGTTGTAGATGTGCTTAATGTAATGAGATTAGAGCAGGCCATATGAGTACTAACTACTCTTAATCACAAAAATAGGCTATAACATAACACGGCATTTGATTAGATTGTTATGTTTACTCGGCATTCATTCTAAAACACATGCGGCATTACCTGACCCTATACCCGAGCTATGCTGTTCGAAATGTTACACACAGGGATCGTGGCCATGAATTATCAAGCAGTAACCAATGTGACTCCACGAAGTTCTGCATACCATAGTTAAGCATTGTGGGTATTTTACATGTGGGATATTTAAATCGTATATCTTTTATATGTTTGAACGTAAATTCTACAACAAAATTGTTGTTTATATCTTAAGAATTTAAACATGTTAACGTGGGCAAAGTTTTGTCATTATATCACAGTTGAAAATTTGAATCTGTATATAATTACACTTGTGTCGATCTGATTTTAAACGTAAATAGAAAGTTGTTTATGTAAACTAAATCTATGACTGTTTAAAAGGCATTGATTGTCGCTGTGTAATGATTTTCATTGTGTGATTTTTTAAATGTATTTATTTATTTTTTAAGTAAATTAAGTATACATGACGTCACCAACCAGGAGTAGGAGTGACTCGGACTCAGTTCAATTTGTAGATCTAGATCGTAGTAACGGCAAGACTATACTTTCAGGGATCATTTCTATAGTTTATAACTTGTGAAATGTGTTTCTAAAGTGTTCTGTCTCGCTATCCACGAGGATGAGATATTGTACTCCTTTCTGAGCGCGAAGCGGGTTTTGATCAGTGAGTTTTCTCATTCGATCATTACTATTGATGACCGTTCCTTGGTTCTTTACTGAGCCATGGAGGTGAGGAGTACGTTCAGAGTGGTGGCAGGATTTGAATGTAATGAAAATTTAAAATATGCATGATTATGTGAACATACTTCAACAAATAAGTATGCATGTACTATATATGGTTGTATTATTAATTACATAATTGCTGTCGGACAGATGGAGGGAATGGTAGCGTTTTAGACGTCTAATATCCGAAATTGTGTAAAATTGTTCAGTTTTCTAACCTTATGGCCTTTAATAACTTGTAATATGGCAACGGGGGTCCATATGTGGAAAACCAGTTACGATTGTTATTTTTCTTGGCATCTTTAGGACTCATGGGTGTAACCTATCGAACACAGGACTTTGCACGTGCAAGCTAATGCTGACAAGTTGTGTTTAAAAATAAAACTTTGTATTCATGTAATATTGTTCTAGTGTTTTAGTAAATTGACATATAATTGGCTTGATTGTCATCTTGAACATCACAGCTTTTAGGCAATATTGGCTATACTATACAAAGTATAGTAATATAGTAAAACTGCAGTCATTCAAGAACCACGTTGGTCATTCGGTAACCAATGAAACTACACAAGGTTCTCTATGTTACCTTAAAGCATTGTGGGTATTTAAAATGTGGTGTATTAAAAGCAAATATTACATACAGGCAAACCTTTTTTCCTAAATGCCACCCCAATATCGTTTCTCACCATGAATATAAACATTTTGTGTGATGTTAAAGTTAAATACTTTTATTATTACAATATTTATTAAAGAACACGTAAATACGACAATATATTTATTGAAGTACCCACATTTGTCAACCCAACTCTCTAAAATGCTTATGTGCTCAAGGTTGGACCATGCTCAAGGTCTCCATTTGTTTAAATAATAATAATTGAAAAAGAAAAAGGAAAGCATTTTTGACGTAACCAACCAGAATCCTGAATGACCTAAACCCAGCTCAGAGCGTGGGTAAAGTTAGATTAGTTTGAAAGATGAATTAGTACAGGACAATGATTTACTTTATGGTAGAAAAATATAGTTTTAAATTGCCCAACTTCGCCAATTTAAAGAATCAAATATATACTTCTAAATGAGCACCATACGGGTTTTGAGAGGTGTGTTAACGAGCATAATAATTGCGATTTGGTGGCCGGTTCTTGTTAATGTAATGGATTTTGAAAGTATGGAGTACACTCAGAGTTGCAGCGGCCTTCTTGTTATAATAAATATGGAAAATGTAGTGCACCGCTGTCATGGCGGTTTCATATTTCTTTAACACGAGATGGTGCTTGGTGTACATATAACATAGGACATAAAATAGGGTGGGTCGAGACAATACTATCATTTGGGATAGCCCGAAACAATTGTGGATAACCCATTTAATATGTCTACTTGCCCCTCTAATTTGTATAGTGTGTAGTGAGTAAATGATGTTCAAGTTAGTTGGAGGCGGTCTTTCGTTTTCCCCGAACTGAGAACATCTACCAAAAAATATTCTCTTCAAAATCAGCGTAGTGTGCAACAAGAAAGCAACTGCTGGGAGACTCATATTTGTACTTTGATTGACGTGAGAAATCGTTTTCTTTTTTTATTAAGTTGTATTATTTTTTTTATTTTTTTTTAACTTTTATTCTGGAGCCGGATAACATTGAGAGAGATTGATCTGGCTTTATCTGTACGTCAGAGACTATTGAAGACCAGATTTGAAGACGGAGAATAACTGGGCTATATAAAATCTGTCAGTTTGGAAACATGAAATACAAACAATGTTTAACACTTTAACAGAAGGAGGTTTGTTCTCTAAGAATTTGGAAGACTTCGATTCTATTCGCAGTGTTCTTCTATACAGGTAGGCATTTAATACACATTAATGTAATAATATTTTCAGGTTTTATCTAATATCACCAGATGTTCAATGGTATATTTTTCATTAAAGAGTCAATTGAGAACGCTCACGGGATACAAGAAGGGATTTGAATTCCTCGTGCAGTCTAAAAGCGCGTACGGAAGTGGAAAAAAGCAAGACTTAAATATGTTCAATAGTTACGAGCCCAGCCATAATAAAGTTTTAAAAATGTATGCATTCTGTATGTGTCTGATTATATATGTTGTAGGTTATTGTTTATATTGGTCGCAATCACGAGCAGCTTGAATTTGAAAACATTTGATATTACATACATTCGAGTTAAGGACACTTTATTATGACAAGTGGTTTTGGTTGGGGTTAGTAACATGTATCACATTAATAGGTTACATTTATGTGAAGGGGGCGGCCACACGAGTGCCTTGGTTCTGTTTGTGTTGTCAGGAGCAACGCCACCATGAACCAACCAGTTAAGACGAACGCATCACGTGTTAAAGACGAACTTCCCGGATGCGTCCAACATGGCGCGAAATGATCAGTCCTCGATTTAGACAAATGTAAATGAATATTTTCATATATCCGAAAGGTTTCAAATAGAATGGCATCTAGTCGAAATAATCACGAAAGTAATGACACACCTGCTGTGTTCGAGCCTTTGTCTAAAGAGGAACGGGATGACGAAGAGTATGTGCAGGGCAACGAGAGTGGCAGTGCATCAACCTCATCAAGTTACAATTACTCCGACTCTTCAGAGTAAGAATTGAAAATGACTTGTCATATACTCACGTTCATATACAGTATGTTTTTGTAAAGATATACAATTTATTTTGGATCTCACCCTGTGAACATGTTTCAAAAATGTGTTCTTGCTCGATGGATACTGCAGCATTCTGAGAAACTACCTGCAAAACAAACACAAATTGGCCACTTGACAACCAGCTGAAACAAAGAACCAGAATTGCAGCACAATATAATGCTATAGCACTAAACTCAAAATTTTTTGGGGGGAGCTATTGGAACTATTGCCCCTATCTCTGGTTTTTAATGAATGATTTCATATTTTGTGGAATTTCCTGTTTCCAATTTGGAAACTTAGCCATCATAATTGTATGCAATTTTTCATCCTCAGTGAATTTATGGATGTGGTTTCCAAGCCACTCACCACAGGGATTGCAATTACTAATTTAAAAAGAAAGAGAAAGGCCTGATCTGCTGTTTTTTTTTTATTATTGATTGCATTCTATTCATTCTGTGGTAATTTACCCAATCTTCTTAAAATGGAATGCATTACACATGACTTCTTATGCGTCTTAACCTTTAAGCCTACATTTCCTATCCCACAAAGCAACTACTATCAGTCCATTCATATATCCCTTCTCACTGTCTTTGCTCTCTTTCTTTCCTCTCAGTGATCTGGAACCAGAATGGTTGGACGACGTCCAGAAGAATGGCGAGCTCTTCTACTTGGAGCTGAGTGAGGGCGAGGAGGAGGCCGCATTGGCCCTTGCTGCTGCCAATCAAGCCTTGTCTGCCAACCACGTGCGCTTTAGCGAGAACGAAGCGGAGGTCATCCCGGGGGAACCACAGAAACACAGCACTGACACCCGGACTAAAACAGAACCCAAACTGAAGCGCCTGGCCAGAATTCTAAGGAGGAGCCGGCGGAGAAAGAACAATGGAAGAGACTCCTCTCCATCGCGGCGTCCAGCGTCCATCTTGAAGAACCAGGCTGCCCAGCGGCAGGGGGTGGTGCAAGGGCCACAGCTGAAGGAGGTAGGCCTCTACCTGAACCCAAAGCGCCTGGGAGGCAGCTCACCTCCAGCCCCAGACCGAGGGGGCCTGCTGGAGGCTCTGATGGGGGTGGTGTACCGGCCGTCCATGGCAGTGGGACAGCAAGATAACACAGGAGGCCGGAGGGTGGAGGGACTCACTGTCCATGGGCTGGTGCCCAACGGCCCCGCCATCAAGTGCGGACAAATCCTTGTCGGTGAGGCAGGACGGATTCCCTATTTCCATTGCTTTTAACCTTGTAGCAGCTGGTTCTCTGGCTGTAATCATCTTAAGGCCGAATTGTGTGACTGTGGTCATGGAGTCGTAATCTGTGTTATCAGATGGTATTTTAATAAGGAGTTCTCTTTTACATTCCGGACCAGACAGATTTTCTCTAAAATAATCTGGTTGCTCAGGCCAGATAGAACTAGGAACAGCAGGACACAACAATTACCCAAAATGAGTGAGTGTTTTAGAGAGGCTTTCATCCTTTCTGTGCTCCATGCTACAACAATTACACTTGGTATATAGCCGGAACAACCTTGCTGAGACATGTGTTTGTTGAGAAAAAACTGTCTCAGAGACAACCGAAACGACTATTCATGCATTGACATCAAATGTTTTTCCATTTTACTATCCACTGTTGTTATTCTTCTGAAATCATGGCGTATGCAAGTATTCACAATCTAGCAAATGACTTATTTAGGAAGTGCAATAAAATTCTAATTTCCAGTTGCCCTTCAGGTGATGTTCTGGCAGCAATCGATGATGTGGACGTGACCTCAGAGAACATTGAGAGGGTGCTGTCCTGCATTCCAGGCCCCATGCAGGTTAGCATTTCAATACCACTCATAGCATCATTATCTTAGGCATGCACAGACCTAGAGCCCATCTGTAAAAATTAACAATGCATTTGTTGTAAAGTGATTTACATAGTAAAAGTGATCTCTAAATCATGTCAGATTAGCTGTGCTAAATCTGTGTCATGGTAATCAGGCATTTGCCATGACCATTGTAAACAACTGATGCACAGCAATGCACAGTTCTACATGAAGCTTTGTATTGCCTGGGTGTGTCCCAACTGTGAAAACCCTGTATAGAAAGCTACTATTTGCACCTTTTCGGTGCCGGTGAAATCCATTCCGTTTCCAAAAAGCAATCTTTTGAACACATTTCCAGCTATGCCAAAGCTATCCGCCCTTAATCTCGCCATGTCGCAGCCAAATTGGGAGTTCTAAAAGGCAGGCGTTTGTAAATGATAGAGTGGCGGCAGGAGGGATGACTTTAGCCGACGAAGAGGCGCCGCGTTTCGGGCACGACTCGCTGGGGAACCACAGGAAGACGACCGTCTAGTTGCGCCAGCGGGACACCACCCAATAGGGAGACCCGGGCCGGAGTGCGAATGATACAGTGTGGGTTGACAGAGAGCGTGAGAGAGTGCAGGGGCTCAGATAGTAGTTGGTGGGCCCTGCAATGAGCAGGTAGTGGGGCTTAATAAAGGCGCAGCCTCCCCACGCTGTTGCTCCACAGAGCTGCTGCTCTCTGGCGGCCTGACATCAGCGAAGAGGAATTCTCCCAAGAGCCCTTTCTTCAGCCTGACCACAGCCACTATTATTTACGAGAACCCAAAATCATGGCTAGCTAGCCCACTCTACGCAGGCACGGGGCCAATGGGTCTCTCTACCCACAGAGGGCGAAAGGCTTGTGTTTTGTTTTGTGGGTTTTCATGCCAAGGGAAAGGAATGGGACAGAAGTGAACTAACCCCCCCCACCAATGTTTTCCTTTTCTACTCCACAACTTATCATTTAATAAAGGCCATTGGTATTATGTATAATTTAGTTTTATTATCGTGTCTCGTGTGCTGAGCAGTATTATATATTGTCCCCAAACAAAAAGATTCACACATTCACTACAAACCTAACTTTACTTTAGCTTTGAACTGCTGTGACAGCTCCTTCCTTGAAAGGCTACCGCTCCTGTCATGCTGCAAACAGCCTGTGGTTGGGATTGAGAGGCCTAATCAAAACTAGGGGACGGAAGGGTGGAAGAAAGCATTTTAAATTAATAGGATTCAGTTTTTTTATTTTTTAAATAAGAGTGAGGCTTGTCACCCAGTTATTTATGAAGGTACATTATCTGGGCGTTCAAAAAGAGGTAATTGGATCGATCTTTGGCTAGACGTTTTTAAAAAGTTGTTGGTGAAATCCCGTAAAACCATGGCCCCCATTGTTTCCTTTTCGGCCTTAATTCATAAAAGGTGGGCTGCTAGGTATTTCGAGAAGTCATTTAAGAAACATATGGTTGAATATCGGCTCGTGATGTAGAGGTTTAGTGTTTCCCTCTGAGTGGTCTAAACCAGATGTGCACTCTGAATCGGAGTAACACTCCTTCCCATTCCACTCCATCACAGTTTCTCACACTGATGGGTTGGGACGGTATCGCACACGTTTGGTAACTCCTGTGGAATGGTGATTGTGGTTTGGGAAGGGGATAAAACCTCAACACCACAGGTCTTAACCACTCCATCTAGCTGTAATGTCTGGCACTGGGCTGTGGAAATAGCCACAGTGAAATCGTGGAGGTCCAGTTCCTCCATCTGGTGTCTCGACCTGTTTTTACCTGCATTGGCATCCACTACGGCTGGCCGGTGGTGTTGAGCTGATGGGAAGTAACAAATGTGTGGTTAGGTTGACCGTGTGAAAGGCAGAGTTGACTATGGTTGGACGAATCCACGTGTACAGCTGTGAAATTGGCCCATTATCGAACCATTCAAGAAAAGTTTTTGGATTACCTTTGTACGGACACCGTGGTTTCTATAGCACATATCCGTCCGCCTACTTGGCCCTGGGTTTCCTTCCTCATTATGTTCGAACGGGGGAACATTGTGGAGTAGACTGCAATCGGGATGCAACTCTCCCTGGTAATGGGAGTCTGTTTTTGATTCGTAGGCACATTTACGGCACCATCCACACAAACACCACACACGCGCACACACACACACACATGACTGTGGTCGGAGATGGATGTCAGCTCTCTCTGACGCTCTCCGTTTGCCCTCTCCTTTTCCCAAAACGAAGCCGCAGCAAGACTCGGGCTTTCTCCTTTTGGAATGAGCAACCGCTGCCTGATCATTCTAGGCCTTTTCCCAGCAGCAGCAAGCCAAAACTGTCCAAGGACGGTAGAGAAAGTATGTGAGTAACAGCCAGCTCCAGTGAAGGGATGTAGGGTATGCTGCCCCTTGGTTACAGCATGACCACAGGTCTGAAGTGCTGCCCTGTGATCCTCAGCCAAATGGGATCCCAATCAGTTGTGCTGAAACTCAATGGCTTTTTGTCGCACAGCCAAACCCACAAATTCAATTCAATTCAATTCAATTTTATTTTTATAGCGCTTTTACAAAAACAATTTGTCACAAAGCAGCTTTACAGAAATATGGATGTTATGGACATAAAAGATTTATCCCTACCTATCTACCCCTAGTGAGTAAGCTATAAGCGACAGTGGCAAGGA
>JAVQJS010052145.1:0-11256 GCA_036024795.1 Galaxias rostratus | reverse complement strand
TAAATATTTTTTTTTTTTTAAATTAATTATTTACCAAAATTTCACACCGTCCATTTTTTAAAAAAAAAATTTTTTCTCATTTTTTTTTTTTTTTTTTTTTTTGTCAACAAGCTTAATTTTATTTAAAAACATTAAACGACTCTTGAAGAAGAGAAAGGAGGGCCAGGAGTAGATTACTAAGTTAAAATGCAAAGTTTGTGGCTCACAAAAAACAATTAATGTTTTCCTTCTCATGAAAGGGATGGATTGCAAGTCTGCCTTAAACTGCACATAGAGGGGTAATGAATTTGAATTGAACGTTCATATAAAAGTTCTGAACATCTGAAACTAGATGGATCACTCAATAGAACTTGACTTCTGTGTATTAAATAACAAGTGGATATAACTATATGCTTGAAACCTTAATGCAGCCTTTTAATCAATAGCAAGGGACTTTTTAATTTCAAACAGTGCAGCATATCTCATATTAGTAAGCATAGCCTACTTAATATCTCATATTTGAACTGACAGTTTATATATCACTAAGAAAAACATTTCAACGTGAAGTTAAAAATTGTTTAAAAAGTGGCCATGCCAACCTCTACAGACTGTCATTAACGCAAGATCAATTGGTCGGTCTACAGAAGCTATATATCAATATATACAATACATATAGACTTCTGCAGTATACTTCATGTCATATCTTAAATGTTTATATTTTAATGATCTAAACAATCGCAAAGTAAAACGAATTAACTTTGGATGAGGTTTTCTGTCAGTGTCCTGAATGACATGGCGTAGGCAAAGAAATTTGTATACAGTGTATCTTCTTTGAGTTATTTTTTGTCCTTTATTTCGCAAACAAGTTTAAGGTGAATGACCACCGCCAACTGGACGATATGTATAAACTGGCAGGGAACTGAGAGTGTCTAAAGGGACAGAGAGTGTCTAAGGGGACTGAGAGTGTCTTGGCTCCAGGTCTACAGCCTTCCCCTATAGGCCTCTGTTGGCAACGGAAGAAACAGACTGTGTATGTAGCCTAGTAAAAACGCAGATGTTGCAATTTGTTTAATAAAAACAAAACAATGTTGAGTCATTGACATGAATGACACGGAGCAGTGCTCTTTCTTTCTCATATTTCAAGCCAAAATAATAAAACCTTGCATTGGTGGTTTAAAAACAAACAACATGGTATTTGTAAAAATGCCTCTGAATTGCGTTTTGCTAAATATATGAATTAGTTAGTTTAACGTACCTTAAGAACGATATTAATGTAGCTGACGAAAAGCACCAAAATAACTAATAAAAAAGGCTGACGTTTGTATTGTTGATGATAAAGTTATCATGCAAAGACATCCAAAGGTTCTCTTTATGATCCCAGCTCAGTGCACTTGCTTGGATCACCAAAATTGGAAAGGTAAGTACCCATACAGTTAAGGACCTCGCTGGATGTTGGGTCCAATTAGGTTCCTTACCTTAGGAATTTTATTGCCCTTCACTGAGGTGGGTGTGGGTGGAGGTGGCGTCTCTGGGCTCTGGGAAATCTCCTCCTCTGGGGCCACGTCTGAATTTAGTGCAAATATACTCTCCAAGTCAATCTGTTCCCAGAGAAGTTTAACTGTTAGTACAATGAGAGTAATACAAACAAATACAAATCAAACAACATACAGGACAGGCAAATCATAATTTAGGCTTTATTTAAAAAATATCAAATGCCTTAAACTGTAACAAAATATTGTATTATTCAATGCGCACACATTGCACTTAAACAGCAGTCTGAAATGTCGGACAGGGTGCAAGGTCCAAATTCTGAGCACTCAAACATTCAGAGCACAGATGATGTCAGGCAGGACTCTAACATGCAGCGAGACTGTGGGTTTCCTATGCATTATTCACAGGAGCAGAGCAAATAATGTTGCTGATGTTGTTGCGAAGAACCCGTCCGGCCTACCTCTTTCCCTTTAGTGTCGCCGTTTTCTATCCACTCCACTGTGACGCTCTCATTGTCTTCATTCAAAGAGGTGACCATTGCCTGATGTATTCGTCCTGGGAAGTTAAGGGTAACATTTATGGGCAGTTTTCATCCTACAAAATGTCAACGACTAGCTGACCTACACGCTTCAATATGCTTGAGACACCAATGAGACTGACTGCCTGACAAACACACTGAACGAGATATCCTGTGAAAGTGTCTGGACAGACGTGATGCTTCTAATGGGATCAAGAGGGGAGAAGACGATACGCAACAAAAGAGTTGAAAACAAACGGCTCATTATGCTCTCGCTCTCGCTCTCTCTCAAAATCAGAATCTAGGCAGTGATGTTTTTGCTCATTCAGAAAGAACGCCTTCTTTACTCTGTCCACGGCGTATACACCCGTTAGGACTGGACCTAAGGCCTACTCTAATATTCCAAAAGCAGAGAAACCAAGATAAGTAAGCCAAGGACAGTGAATCCCATAATTCTTCATAAGTCTTTACATTTGATACCCCAAAATATTTGGTGAGTTAGCACCAGCTCCTAAGACTAAAGTCTCGAATTAAGAAATAATGACTCAAAAACAACTCCTTTGATGTCTTTGCATTTGGACTAGCATTTGTGTCTCGCCCTTGAGCAAAAAAAAAGGCTCGATAGTTGGACAGTAAGGTAGGTTGCAGAGTTACCCTGACATCAGCCATATTGCATTGACAAACGTGCAAAGGAAAACCCTGTGTTGTGGCACAGCAAGGCTCACAACTCACACAGAGAAGAGTGAAGGCACAGTTAATGAATATTTCTATGAAGAAACTTACTTCACAGTTATCCAAAAGACACTTCACATCACAGAAACGTATATGTTTAAATATGCAAGCACCGCAGCAGTGAGCCCCACTCTTGCAGTGGGAAAGACATTTTTCAGAGTGACTGATATAGACAGAGTTATTATCATATTACAGTGGTGACAAAACGTTTATGAGATTGGATAACCATGCAATGAGCAAATCTTCCAATCACATCTTCAAAGGGAAAAATCTAAAAACTTTAAGACAACACATACCTTAGAGCATTGAATTTAATAAATAAGTCTAACAAAAGAATAGCACAGCCAATGATTTTTTCAATATGTCCAGGTAATCAAACAAGCATCAACATCAAAACCAGTCTGAAGTCCTAACTTAAAGGGAGTATCATTTCCTTTGAAGCCACTTTAGGAAAAGAGCTTTGAATGTTGGGTTGCATCACAGCAACCACAAAGCTTTAGGGGAGGTGGCTAATGTGACCAGCATGCTACAGGCCTTAAATCAATATTATAGTATCCCAAAACTGTGCAGAATCTGTCAGTAAAAACAACAACACTTCACAAACATATTGCTGAGCTCAACTGATATTTCTAAGTAATGTGGCCTGCCTGTCTTTAACTTTCACTAATTTGATGTCACCAATTAGCATGCCATTGACGGGGAGAAGTTCATAATCTATGGACACCTGCTAAGTTCTATGTACTTCCAATTGTTTGTCCAGCGTCTCTGGTTGACAGACATGGAGTCAGGGATCATATTCAAGCTTAATACAAAAATGGGAACATCATCTGGTGGTTGGTAATCCATGACACGAGGTTAATACATCTTATCCTACCCCAAAAGCAGTGTGTGGGGGATGTTGATGGGTGATAGTAAAACACTAGAAAATTAATAGAAGCCTGTTCTGTTGCCATCAGATAAGAGTCCTCATACTGGTTGGTTAATGTATTTACACTAATGAAAGCGCCTATGACAAAGACAGAAAGAGAGCGTTAGAGCTCTGGCAGTATCAAGTGTTGCGACAGATGGATTGATGGTTAACAGCTTGAATATAGCAAGCCTATGTTGTTCGTCCCTTTATCACCCCCTCCACCCACCCACCAACAAACCCACACGCACCTCCCAAGTGTCATGGTCCTATGAACACACCAATATCATATTTGAGACAGCGCTCAGTTTTTTATAAACGTTAACTTAATAACAGTATTACTGACCATTGTCACAATGAGTTAGTTAATTACATCCCCCCAATATAAGTAGGCAGGACAAATGTGTTCAGTAGTTTGTTTTTTGGAATCAAGTGATTAAAACGTAAATGCTCCAAATTTGTGTTAGATTTATTGATAAAAACAAATTCATATATTTTTTCGTTGATCTAATAGTGACAGTTTCAGTGTCAAAACAGGTTTTCTAATTTTACCAAGATTCTAATTCGGCTTAGCCAAGCGGTGTCTTCAGAAAGCTCAAACCTTCTATGGCCAACTTTGACATTAGTTCACTTCTTTGTCAGGGAGATATAATGTATATGTAGCTACAGATACCTTGAAAAACTTACTGCTTTTACAGTTACAAGGTATTTTACCTAAAGGCTAAACTATAAAAACCGTGTGTGCTGAAAACTGCGAACATGTAAAAAACAACATAGCTTTTTTATGATGCAGTCCTAGCCAAGGCAACAAAAACTCTACAACTCTGAATGACAGATGGTCAGTACTGCTTGCAATTACATTTGTCGTACACGCAGTTCCAGACAATCAACGGGTCAAAAACGCATTCCAAAAGATGAAGTACAGTATAATAATGCACAGTGTATCCATGAAGTATTTACAACACTTCACTTTTCCACATTTGGTTATGCAAGTGGCTTAATGTGAAAAAAAGTTTGTTTTAGATTTTTGCAAATGTATTAAAAAAAACATAACCACAAAATTACATTTACATAAGTGTTCCCAGCCTTTGCTGATGTGTCGATGCACCTTTGGTAGCAATTACAACCAAGTATTTTTAAATATAATGCCACAAGCTTGGCACACCTATCTTGGGACAGTTTTGCCCTTTCCACTTTACAGCACTTCTCAAGCTCCATCAAGTTCAAGTTCAGTTTCAAGGTAATTTGTCATATGCAATTAACACAGGGCCAACATGCAATGAAATGTGCTGGAGAGTCGGTCAAATCAGGTTGGATAGGACGGGTTGGTGCACAGCCATTTTCAGATCTCTCCAGATATGTTCAATTGGATTCAAGCCTGGGATTTGGCTGGGCCACTCAAGGACATTGAGAGTTGTCCGAAAGCCATTCCTTTGTTATCTTGGCATTTTGCTTAGAGTCATTGTCCTGCTGAAAGATGAACCGTCCCCCCAGTCTGAGGTCAAGAGTGCTATGGAAAAAGTTTTCATCCAGTATGTCTCTGTAAATTGCTGCATTATTTTTTACCTCTATCTTGACTAGTCTCCTGGTTCCTGCCGCTGGAAAACATCCCCTCAGCAAGATGCTGCTGCCGCCACCACAACGCTTCACTGTATAAGCCTGGTGATGAGTAGTGCCTGGTTTTCCCAACAAGACGGCTGGCATTTATTCGTTTTGTTGGGCTAATATTTCCCAGAGGCCTTGGTCTAGTCAGAGTTGATAGGTCAAAGTGGAACTTATTGATTAAGTTGGTAGCGATTCAAGAAACACGTAACACGTATTTTCAATAAATGCTTGTTTACGGATTAGTCCCTGAAAGATCATGACCGGACAGGTTTTTACTTAAAATAATAAAAGATTGACTTTCAGAAAGTGCGTAAATGTCTTTCGTGCACGTTTAAGAAAACGGCATTGCGACAGTTTGCATCTGTTACCACCAGTGGCAAGTTTTAAAATGACAACGTTACTATTTAAAAAGTAAATAAGGCTGAAACTATCGGTGATTTACGAATATATTCTTAAAAAACTCAATTAATAGTCATTAATATGTAATATGGAGTGAATAGATATTCTATAAACATCTATCTTGTTTTATTTAACTGCTCAAAGTTGAAGATTTCTTCCTGTAACAACAAAGTATACGCTCTTTGGAAACTAACTGCGAATTTGCAAGAGATCTAAACACTTCTAGTTTGTGAAGCTGAGTATTATTGAACTGGGATGACAACAAATACGTTTTATTTGTGTTGAATTAAACAGTTTCAAAACGGTACACAGTGCTGTTTTCATCACCACTGCGGGAATGCAGCTGCCGTCGACTACTACGTAGCTGTTGGGTTTGTCATGCCAACTATAATATAAGTTAAATTGATTTAAATCGTACAGTTACATGCTAACTTTGGTTAGCTTATTGGCAAGTTAGCTAGCTCGAGTTCCGGCAAGCTCATCTAGCTAACGGTGCATGTAACGCTAGCTAGCAAGTGAAACTGTTGAATCATTTACGTTTGCTAGCTTAGCACAAGCGTTCCATTCAGTAGCAAAGAAGTGTTGGATAACTGTAGGATGAGCAACGTAGTAACAGAAACGGTCAAAGTAACGTAAGATAAATAACGCAACCAAGCGCACTAGTATCAACCACCACAGCTTGGCGATTGGCCTGCTTTTGCAGACAGTCAACGGTTGCTTCTGTATTCAGCACCACGGCAACAAAGATACTCTAACAACTTGCAAAGGGAGCGAGGGAAAAGGACTAGGGGTAAAACTTACCATCGCTTCGCTTTATTTCAACATAAACACCAACGACAATCTTTCCAAAACTAGACGCCATTCTTCATGAGTCAAAATTGTACAGGAATATCCAGAATTCCGAAATAAATCTACTTATGTTGCACAGTCTTTCGCTAGTTCCGATGGATGTGGCTAGACAGGGAGTGAAATAATTGACCGGATGAGGGCGGCACTGCGCATGTCTTGCCGGGAAAATACAAAATTCAAACATCCAAACGTAAATGTTGCTCATCTGTTTCTTAAATTGCTTTTTATGAATTGTATTAATATCTACTGTTTCATTGACCGTTTATATTACACTTCTACAAATACCAAGCACTAGACTTTTGACATGTGACATGTTGTCCCTTAAGTTATAATAAATTCGTGTTTTTAGTTGCAAACCACTCTTTCAGGAAAACTCTTTATCCGAATACATCCAAAACGATGATTTATTTTACTGTATAAAAAGGTAAAAGAAAAAACGCTAAAATGAAGAACCAAAACATTTTTTTTGAAGAGACGCAGCTGTATTCTGTATTTATTTGCATTTAAATTGTTAAAAATAAGATACAAATATAGTTTGTAATGTACTTGCAAAAATATATGTGAGAGAAAGATGTAAAGATGTAAAGAAAGATGTAATATATGTTGGGTGAGCAAGTCTGGCGCAAATTGGCTGCCGTGGTATCACTCAGACTGAGTGTAGTGTTGATAGTTGTCAGTCCATTAGTTAGTTCAGTGTATGATAATAATTGGCTAATTGTGTAAAAGCGCTTTGAGTGTCTTGATAAAGCGCTTCAAACTTAATACAATGAATTATTATTAATTAATTATTAAACATCAAGTCACAAACGAACCCACGTTCACCTTATGTAAACATCAAGTCGCAAACGAACCCACGTTCACAAAGATGGGATAAGTAACTAGACGAGATCGAGGATAGGAACCATCGACCAACGACTTAAAAAACAGGGAACGAGATCCTTGCCATTTTGATTTTGGGATCAAAGCGTTTGGGGGGGTGGGGGGGCCGCCTTACCATTCTTGAGTCTCTATCCAGGGGGCAAGGTAGTGCCTCACTTCCATAGGAAAGACATCGCTGTCATAGAGCTCGTGTAACTGCTGGAGGTAAACCGAGTCAAGCTGTTGGAGCTTCTCCCACTGCGCCATCTTAACGTGCCTGATGACATCAAACGAATATTTCCATTACTGTAACCTCACGGACTATAATGTAGAAACTGTGACTCCCTTCCAAGTGGGGGTGTTTAGGCAGAACCGGCGCTTCGGGTTCTCTTTCTCACGCAGCACTTCTTCACTATGCTTCGTAATAGTTTCAATCTTATTAAAACTGATTATTTGTCTCCTTTATCTATTTTCTTATCACTTCTTTCAAAGTTTGCTTTTATTAATGAGATCGCCTGCAGACAGCGACTGCCACATACTGTTTAGAAGATCTACTAGCTTGTACCCAGGTTATTTTACACCTCTATATAAAATACATTTGATTTGAGTAATTCTGAAGGATAATGCTGGTTCGCGTTCAGGCTAGGCTTATGTTGAAAAGACGCCTGCAATAATTAGTTAGCCGTACCTGTGCTCATGTGTCATTGCTTTTAATGGCAATCGTCTAAAACAAATCTGCAATGAGAAAGTTAACCTGTAATAGCATGACACTCACCCAAAGTTATATATCCTACTTTTTCGATCAGGTCGGCACAAATTTAAAAGGCGAAGCGCATTGTTGACAGTAATATTTATGTCTAGCTCAAAAACAATCAAGTACGTCTTCTACGAAATATCTCGCTTTATTTCTCTCCTCCCTTCCATCTTTCAGCGTAGACGCTATTGGCTACACATATAAAACCCTCCCCATGCATTTTAGAGAACATAAAGGATGCCATCTTGGTTCTTTGAAAACGGTTGTCCGTGCACTTTAAGAGTCGAAATGGTTTCCGCGAAATACAGTTTCTGTTTTGACGCGTTGAGAACAAGGGATTGGTCATGTACAACATTATCTCGTTAATAGGGTAGGTTGATTTATATGTCAATCAATATAGAGGCGACGGTTCAGCAAAATAGAAACTTAAGGCTCTCTCTGAAAATTTCCGAGAAATTACGTACTGAAACTTCACTAAAGCGCCACCTACAACAACGATACGCATTATCTCTGATTTGCTTTTTTGTGTTGTATTATAATAATTTAAACAATAGTGAAATTATGACGTGCATTTATGAATAAATATCATAATATTTTGTGTATACACTTCCTTTATTTAATTTACACATGAAATTCATTATTTCACTTTTACAGATAAAGTATTTTGCAAATGTATTAATAAACACGGAGCCAAAATTGAAGTCTATCAAGATTAATGCATTATAGTTAAATAAGTAATAAAAGCCATGTGTTTTGGCCAAAACGTAGATGCTTTCTACTTATGCTTGCTATTTACATCGAAACGTTTTGATACAATACCTGTTTTCTGTCACTGATTGTCTGGCTTTCTCGATCAAAAGATAACAAAACAGTACACTGAGGTAAACTAAACTTTTGTAAAAACATTTGGAACATTTTGTTTCCCTTCTTTATCACGCACACATTGATTTTCACAATAAAAACTCTGACACACACAAAACAATTCAAACACACACATAGACACTGTTGTCAATTAAGAATCACACCTAACATGGTGTTGCCATGGGAACGGTGAATTACAGCAGTGAGCTTCTTGGTCTGACGGTTAATTCATGCATTTGCATTTATATGTCTAGTTGTTAGGCTAAGCTGTGCACCATTAATTACTTTCTGTAGAAGTCACATACTCCTAATACTATTATAAATAGGTAAAGAAGAGTCTGTTGGTAGAGTTACACACTGATTTGGTATATGGACTCTCTACTGCATGGTTACGACCCCTTCCTCCCAGCTATACTGGTTCACCAGCAGGTCCTCCTCTTGCTTCATGGAGCTGAGGAGGTACTTGATGCTCGCCTTCACCCCCGTCTTCACCCCCGCTCCCAGGGCATAGCCAGCGACTCCAGCCGTCCCTCCCGTGACGGCCATGAGCGCGTCGGTGCCCAGATCCACGGCGCTCAGAATGGCCCGCTCCTTGGCCGTGTCGGAGCAGTTGACCGAGGCGTAGTACACCGCCGTGCCCAGGTTGTAAAGGGTGCTGACGGCCGGGATCCACTCCACCACGTTGTAGACGCGCTCCTCCCCCTCGTTGACGCAGTGCGGTGGGGCACTGCGCCTGACCCGAGCCCCGTCGAACCCCTCCTCCGTTTCACAACGACGGATCCAGCACTCTGACGCCTGCCGCTCGGACGGTACGACCCGACTGCCCGGCCTCAGGACGGCTCGGTACTGCCCGGGTCGGACGCGGGAGACACCGGCACATCGGGCCCCCATGTTCTCACAGGCCCTCACAGCTTCCTCCAGTCCCCGTGTGACTCCCTCCGCCGGCTGGCCTAACAACGACGTCCCGTTCACCCTGGTCCAGCTCCCGCGTCGCCACGCTCCCTCTCCCGTCTCACGTTCCTCGGCTCCGGCGAGCTGCTGGATGTTGAACATCACGGCCTGAAAGCGCCGCTCCTCCTCCTCACCCTTCCCGGCCGGAGATGCCGTGGCTCTGGGCCGCGTGGTGCGCCTCTCCATCAGAGCCTCCACCTCCATCAGGAGGTCCTCTGTGTCCTCCACCCCCAGCAGGTTGAACAATCCGAGCACGAGAGCCTCCGTCTGCTGTGGGCAGTTTGCCATGAGCAGCACCGGCACCAGAGAGAGGCTGAGCAGCTCCCGGGGGAAGAGAGATGAAGATGGGTCCTCCAGCGTGGAGGCAGACAACAGTTCCTCGCAGCTGGCGTTGGTGTGGAAGTCCAAACGGTTCTGTACTTTCCCGTGCAGCTTCTCCGCGAGGGTGGTGACTATGCGCTGGGCTGATTGGACCCGGTCCTGGACGTCTAAACGGTCTCTGTCATCCTCGGGCCCAGAGGGGACACCACCCTGAGGCTGGGAGCCGAGGTCAGGAGGCTGACCCTGTGTGGTCACGTCTCTGACATCCAGGATGTGGGTGTTGGAAACAGGCTTTGTCTCCGGTGGTGGAGGTGGTGCTGCCCTGCAGAGAGCTGGTTCCATCAGCAGCAGTGGGACGAAGATCAGCCACCTCAGCTTTGGATGCATAACTCTAAATCTGGGACGTTTACTCCTATGGAAAGAGAAATGTGTAAAACAGTGTGAAAGTACAGAAAAAAGCTGCTTTCTATATTCCAATGTTCTACACACACAAAGCCTAAATGGCAAATGGAAACAAAAAAAAAAGTATTTAGAGGGAGATGGTTGAACATGTACAATAAAACTATAAAATGTCAAGGTATGTAAGTAACACAGGTCCATCCAATATCTCTCTTCTTCAATTTCCGGTTTTTGCAAAAATGTTTTGGCAATGAGAACAACAACAGCAACAAAGAAGAAAATAATGAAAAGCAAAAGCCCAAAAGGCAGATGTGAAATAGTGAAAAGGAATCAGAACAATTACTGAGTGCAAGTTAACATTGCTTGAACAGAGTTGTGGATTTAGAATATATTCCACTCAACGCTCCAGGTTCAGTCTCCTACCTTGGACAATTTGTCCTGAAATTTAAAAAAAAAGAAGAAGAAAGATTTAGAACACTTTTCCTAACTCGTCTCCTGACTAGACTCTTCGCTGTCCCGCTGACACCTTGACTACAAAGAGTTTTCTTGCCTCAAAGACAACACTCCGCGATCGTCTCCTACTCCGTACCCTCGCCCTGTCTTTTCCCCTCTCTCTCTCTCGCTCTCTCTCTC
>JAVQJS010052093.1:0-14343 GCA_036024795.1 Galaxias rostratus | reverse complement strand
CCCCCCCCCCGGCGGGCCTGACATTTTGAAAAATATTGGCTTAACATGCTTATTTGTAGATATTTTTAAGTAGATTTGTAGATCTGTCTTGAAACTTAACAGGGTAAAACAGTTTCTAGCGGGACAAAATAACCATAAGTAACTTTATCCACATGTACATGTAATGTAACACATTTGAATTAATAAATCCAGTGGTAGTACAATAAATGTATTGGTGGAGTTTGAGAATATAATGATTATAGAAGAAGAATAAGTCAAAATTAGTAATAGTAATATGTAGGCCTATAGATAGATTACTTCTATATACATTGTGCAGCCACTCGCACAGACAAACAGATTTACAACTAAAGGCTGCGGTGTAGGACAGCTCTAACTTAAACTATATCCCACACAGGTCTGCCAGGTATGCATAGGCCTAGATATTTTATGTAAAATAAAATTACTTCTTTATACAAGTGCACAACTTGCTAGTGATACCCATTGTGGTTGCAATTATTACTTTTTCCTATTATTAACTGCAGTAACAAAGCCAGGTGTTATTCTGTGGGTGGGCATAACGTTCACTAAAATGACCAACAAAAGTTACAATACATGAGTTAAATGCAAATCACTTAACGCAGTCATCCAATGTGTTAAGTATATGCGAAAAGGCAATGCTTGGCAAGGGCAACATGTTTCCAATTTTCCATAATTAATGAAAGGGTGCCTACTGTTTGTCCAAGTACCTAGGGTACAGCTAACCCAGACAGACAAATCCATAGGAAATAGTGCTTTTACTTTTGATTCTGACAGTTTTAAAAGTAGGCATTTTTGTACTTTGGCTCAAGTAGAAATTTAAACTGAAGACAACATTGGAAATTAAAAAATCTAGACGCTCCCTGACATTTGCAATACGTTTTCTAACATCCGTGACTGGAAAAGCTACATTCATGCACAAAGCTAACGTAATTCCGAACTCAAATAGTTGGCGATTCGTACACTAATGTGCACCTCAGTTAAGTTATTTGGAATTACTCTAATTGTCTACATCCTGATCTATGTACCAATGCTAAATCGCTTGAAACTATATTCAGTCATTACACTAACTTTAGCTCAAACGAAGGTACTAGACTATCTTTAGTAAACAGAAATGGTGTGATCAGTGCCCACCAATTTTACCCAGAATCCGGGCAAAACTCATTCCTTGCCTCGATCTCTATGTTAAAGTTAAGAGCCAAGTCTTTACTCAAGTGTAGTAATCTTAACTATTACCACTGCTAGACGTACACCTCCACTGGGGTTCAGGCTCCTCATGTCTGGGCATGGAGAGTAATGTGGGCACAGCGGTGGTTGGACTTGGATCGCAAGGTTTAAGTTGTAGCTTGAATTTTGGGTTAAGTTGTTGCGTTAGGGTTTGGCGTTAGGGATACAATTAAATACATCGCTCAAAACAATTAAGGGAACACTTAATTCAAACAGTGGATCTCTAATGAAATATTCAAGTTGAAATCTTGAATTTTTCATTGTGTAATTCTATGAGAACAAAATGACATAAGAATGGTAAATGAAAACCAAACTCATCAACCCACTAAGGGCTGGATTCATAACCACGCTCTGGCCACATGAAGCTGGGCATTGTCCTGCACCAGGAGGAACCCAGGGTCCACTGTAGCAGCGTATGGTCTGAGGATTTCATTGTGGTTCCTACGGCAGCCAGGGTACCCTTGGCTAGCATGTGGAGGTTTGTGCGACCCTCCAAGGATATACCTCCTCAGACCATCACTGACCCACCACCAAACCCGTCACGCTGGATGATGCAGCTGGTAACATAGCATTCACCACCGTGTCACCAGACTCTTTCAAGTCTATTACATGTGCTCTGTGTGAACTCGCTAAAATCATGCCTAAATTGGTTGCCTTGGAGAAGTAGCTTCTGAAAGGGCACATTGGAATGATTGAATATGACTTGACTCCAACAATAATGTAGATGAAGGTGTTTCGAAGTTTATTTTGTATTTCGTTCAAAGGTGGAGTGTGTGGCATCTCAAAAAGGAGCACAGTGAAAAGAATTAGCCAGTTATTTAGCACAACACGTGACATCGATTTCAGCACTAATGTCACTGGACAGCGACATAGCACATGAACGGTGCAATAGCACTAACAGGGAATCCCCACAAAAGGGCATTTATGCGGGTGCATTAAACGTCACAGCAATAATAAGGTGAAAAAGCCAGCACAACATGCAGTTTAATTTTCACTTTAACATAGAATTGTAACTAATAGGAAATTAAGAAAAGAAACTGAAAAATCGTATTGGCCATTCCTTCTTTAAAATTACCACAACAAACAGGTGCCAAAACCCGGGGGGAAAGGGATCAGATTACAATCCACGTTTATCTTCCTGTATTGCGAATTGACAAAGAAGGGATCAAAGACGACAATGGCACTTGAAAAACTGAAAAGGAAATTAGGTACAATTCGAATATCCATCACAAAGTTAATAACCAAGATTGATAGTCTGATATAGGCGAAACAGAGTGAAATTGTCAAACATAATGATTGAGACGTTATCTGGTGATAGTGTATGGCAAACATTCTGGAGTCAAGATGAAACAGTGATCCATAAAAATACTGATCGTCAAGGTAGACAAGATTAGTTTTTTAAATTAAATGTGATCTGCCTAGCATCTAACGTAATTGCAGGCTTAACGTTAACTGAAGAAAACTATGATAATGCAATAAAAATGCTTCATGAGAAATTTGGGTGTAAAGATTTAATGATAGACGCTTAGATGAGCAAATTGATCAAATGTAATCCAGTCTGCAGATCACAGGACATAGTTGCATCGTGTAAACTGTATGATGATGATTTTGAGATCCAAGTCAAAAGTTGAACTTCTATGGGAGTAACGTCAGACAGTTATGGAAGTCTGTTATGCCCAATATAGATTATACCAGAGGATACAACGCTTGCCTTCGGCCATGGAAGAGATGACAAAGACGAACTAAATGTGAAGTATCTAATGACAGTCATTCAGAACGGAGTGGAAAGTCATGAGTACAGCAAACATGTCTAAAATGTATGTAAAAAACTCTAGTGTAGGAAACACTACCTAAAGCTGTGTTAAAACAAGGGAAAAGAAAACCTTGATTCTCAACAGCACCGCTGCACACATTGAGCCAAACAGATTGAACAAACTACATATTTTGTGAAAGGACTGAACCCAAATCAAAAGATTGTGAGGTAACGATGGAACAAAGAAGGGGAAAAAAGTAAAACGACAAGGAAGATGTTTTGTTTCTCTGGGAATCAGATACATCGCAAGGACATGTAGAGTTCAAGGAATGATATGTGGTAATTGCGGCTGCAGACAACACAAGTCTGTCTTTAACCAAAGTTATCAACCTAATGAAGCACCACTCGGAGTGCTAGCTTTCCTGGATGCCGTGATTTGCCGTGTCACCCAGCAATTCTAGGAAGAATACAGTGCTGTTGCAAACAGTGACCGTTTGGGTGGATACTGCACTTAAATGCAGAATCACAAGATGATGCACTTGAAGGAGGTAGTCAACACGGCTTTACATGGGAAGACATATCTTATTATTAAACCTGTAGGAGAAGAGACTCTACGTTTACAAACCTTTGGCACAGAAACTGCTGAAAAGATGACATGTAGAAAGGTGTAGATGAAAATTGAGATATTAAAAGTGGACAGGGATTAGAACTGCTAGAGATGCCTAAAGAATGCACCTCAACAACAACAGTCTACTAGAGATACACTGCGCAAAGACTTGGAGGGAAAAGGCATGGAGTTAGCAAACACCCCAACTTGCGGATTGGAAAAGCAGGAGCTCGGCCCTCTCATTGGAAGATACTACTACTGGGAAAGCTGAAAGGCCTCCACAGGGCTCTGGATTGCTCTTGAAAGCAAGTTCGGCCAATTCAAGGCGAGAGAAGCTATATTCCAAACAACTGCGTTCTTTTTGGGAAATCAAATGGTAACCAGTTAATCCAGAATATTCAACCTCAACTACTTCCTAGATGA
Organism: Galaxias rostratus; assembly: GCA_036024795.1. NCBI lineage: Eukaryota > Metazoa > Chordata > Actinopteri > Galaxiiformes > Galaxiidae > Galaxias > Galaxias rostratus. The sequence continues at coordinate 10,318 of JAVQJS010052093.1, read as the reverse complement.
AAATGGGCAATTGAAAGTGGGTAGCAGACTTCAGAAAACCAATTGGACATTCGCTCAAAAACAGCCATGGATTCAAAGACGTTTTCCAAATTACAAGTGAAAAGGTCCCATGATGATGTTATGCACAATGGATTTCATGACACTAACACAAATCAGAGACATGTTTTGGATATTGAAAGGGAGGCAAGCGACTGAGAGAATAGTAAATTATTGTCTAATTTGCAGTAGATTTCAGGTCAAACACAGACAACAAGCACCTGCTCCGTTGCCTGAAGAATCACTGAAGCTCCATCCTTTGAGATAACTGGCGAAGATTTAGCAGGCCCACTATTTTTTAAGCCAATCCACAAGCAGGCTCATAAAGCGTTATTCTCATGAGGAGTTAGTGGAGCAGTCCATTTGGAGCTAGGCAGCAATTTAACAACACAGTTTTTTGTTAGCTTTTAGAACGATTCATTGCAAGAAGAGAAAAAGGTCATAATATTTAGATAATGCAGGGACATTGATTAGGGAGAAATAAAAGCATTGTGGAACTCGAAAACGAAAGACCATACTTGTTTATTTTCTGAAAAGAGGATTCAATGGATGTTTAGTGGAGAGGGAATGTGAGAAAGAATGATAGTCTTTAAAAACATGTTTTAAGAAAGTTATAGGAAAGGCAATGCATCAATATGAGGAACTCCAAACGTTGTTGTCTGAATTGGTGGCGGTCCTCAAATCCAGCCCATTACATACATTCATACCAACCACAAGGATCCATCATCCCTCACACCAGCTAATTTTGAATTGGGCAGCAACTAACACCCCCCACCAAAAATGCTTTGCATACTTTTAAAAGCAACGAAAACATTCAGACAAAAAGATGTTAGTACTGAGAAACGATCAACTTATTCCGCATTTGCTGGAGAATACAATATCTGATGGAACAGAAATTCTCACACTTTTACAACCCAGACCATGATTGTCCCGTTTAAGAAAGATGATCTAGTACTCGCACGCAAGCATATGCTGCCTAGACATAGATGGAAAATGGGAAGCGTCGAGAAAGTCAATCAAGGATGTGACGGGAAATTGAGGTCCTGTGCAGTAAAGCTGTCTACCGATAGTGTTATTATATCCAACTGCCCAAATACCAGGTGAAAAAGGATACATCACCAAGTATGTTCCAAGAAACCCAGTTTTAGTCTTATCTGACCAAAACCATATTATGCACTTCAGGCAATAAAGCTCAAAATTGTACAAAGATGTACTAAATAGATGTTCTAAAAAATGTAGATAAAGTGATTTAAGCTTAAACGTTATTTCTGCTTAGATGTACTGTGTATATCATGTTTCTAAGTTCATAAAGGATGTTTTCACAAATCAGTTAATGCCATCTTCATTGTTGCACTAAAGTAAGAAATGTTGCGCTTTCCCAAATAAAAAAATTAAAATGACGATGTGATGAATGATATAGTTAGCACCATTCTCATGTGTGTGTCATGGCTTTCAAAGTGAGAGCAGGCACAATGACACATAACTTAAAATTTTCCTAATGTTATCGAATCAGTCATATCATTATATTTACCGTTACTTTGGCAGAGACACTGCAGGATTATAGCTGGATTTGTTCAAATTATACTGCAATGGCCTGGCATCTGCCCACACTTTCACAGACATAGACTCAGAACATGGAAAAATAATCATGCATGAATGCACTGAGAATTTGTTATGCAATTAAATGAATGGTTAAAAATGCAAACAACCAATGCCTTGAGACAACAACTTTGATCAAGGTAATCCGCCTGAACTGAGCCAGCTATTTTGTTTAGTCTCAATTCATCAAGGCATAATGAATCATTTTTAATCAAAAATGTCTTTGAATCAATTAACACTGGTATGATACCAATTTACCAACTCCGTACACCCCACTATACCTGTCTGCCTTACAAATTTGAAGGTTAATTTGTATTAGTTAAGTCAACCTATCAGTTTGCTTAATTAGCCACTCGAGCAGATTGCCCATAGTCTACTATAGTGCTCTTGTAACCAACCTTCAACCAGAGTTTTTGATGTGTTCCTTTTACCAGATGTCACTAGTTAGTTCTTGGCTAGTCAGTGGTACAAAGGTGCTGCTGAGGTGAAGCTCCTGCTTCTTGCCTAGCATATTGTTCTGCTCCATCTGCCTATTTAACAGAGTCATTGGGATGTTGCACAACATCTGGTGCCCCCCAGGCACTAGCATAGAGAACTCTACTGGGGACACCATGGAGGCAGGGGGCAAATCAAACTCATAGCTTCGACAGAAGCGTCTCATGTGGGCTGGTGCCAATGTTTGGTTGTAGTCGGGAATTTCTGGTGTCAGTGCAGGGAGGCAGTGATGACCACTAGGGGGCACCAGTGAAGCAGAGGTGGTGGTCATGGCGATGGTAGAGACAGTGGTGTGCAGGTCTCCAAACAGGTTCTGCTCGCCTGAGTCCATGATCTGCCGTCGTGACAAGGTTTCTCGTCGATTGGCAGGCATCTCATAGACCACCTGCTTCCAGAACATAGACGACAACTCGTTGCTTTTAGGGCCCCGCCACTTGATGATGGAAAGCACCTGGTCAACATAGGAAGAGACATTGAGGGTCTTAATCTCAAAATGTATTTCAACTGATCTATTACGCAAACTGTTATTAGTAAACAAATCCCCTCCATCCATTAGGACAGCTACCAATCAATTATACGGGTTAGTGCAAGCACAGAACACAGTTCAAGCTTTGACTGCTTTCCCCTTCATTAAGAATGTGGATACTCAATACCACATTCTCTGACCCCTCCATCCATCACCTTAATGGTGTCTTTAAGTGTCTCCACCTCCTGGTAGTTGATGACATTCTTCAGATTGGCACACTCAATCAGTATCACCTGGATACAGTTATACAGAGGATACAGAGTTAAACAGGCGTCGCTTAAAGCCATACAAATACTTGTAAAATACTGCATTTTAAGGTGATCATGGTGATCTATGAATACAGGGTTTGGATGAGTAAAAGTGAGAGTTGTGACAGCACCTGTCCATTTTACAGCAACTGGAACCAATTTAAACATTGGCAAGAAGATCAAAGATCTTGTGAGTTCATATCATGCATGGCTTCCTTTTGTTGCAACTTACAAAATATGCTGGTAGCGAGATAACATTCTGGGGTAAGTTGAAACAAGAGCAAAAACAGGGGCCACACCATGCAATATGCTTCAAAAATAGGCTGATTCACATAAAAGAACAACCCCGAAAAATATTTCTTTCTTTCTGACTCACCGTAACTGACAGTCACATTCTATTTGTGTGTGTGTAAATTAGTCCACTGGAATAAACTTATATAAGCGCATGTATGCTTAATGAACATTTAACTGAAATATATCTATGTAAAGAACATTTAGCTCAAATGAAAAACAAGGTCAGTGTGTGCTTAATCAGTCACAATGGTAACAAATTAGTACAGAGGCCATAGGGCACATTTTACCCACACTTCTGTTTGCTTTAGGGTTGCAAATTTGTATAGGTACACAACATATTTTGTGGTCTGAGTTTCCAGAAACTTTTTTTAAAGAGGTGTTACAACCCACCCCACTATTAGTACAAAACAAAATGTAATCTTTGTCAGAGATTTTTTTTTACTGTATAAGATCAAAATATAATTTTTCATTAATACAATCAGCATGCAACTGTTTCCAGCTTTGACAACCACCATGTATGATCAGGGAGGAAGTAGTTATACACTGCAATTGTCATATGACTCCTATCTTGTCTCGGATCGGAAGTGCTATAACTCCTCTGTCTTACCCGGTCTCCCCTTAAAGAAAATAAAACGTTTTTAGTAAGTAACAGTGGTAGTTTAAAATGTAAACGCTAATCTGAAAGTTCAAAACGTCAAATGAAAATGCTAAGTTTCAATGACTTCACTACGTTTGAATATCACCACGCCAATCACAACACATCATCAGTAGACCCAAACATATTTTACCAGTATTATCTTTGCAAGGATCCAAAATGTAAACATTTTAATTTTATTTTTTTTACAGAAAAAGTGATGTAGTTGACAGTCCTGCCCGGTAAACGCTCCATAGTGTGTAGTGAAGAAATGACCTTGAATACATTACATTTGTAGTCACAATTTTATCATGTTCCAGGGTTGCCAACCTTAACTCTGTGTAAGGGATGTGTAGCCTATATTTGTGTGCGTGTAGACATTGATTTGACATTGTACTTGAAGACACGACTATTTACAGCCACTTTCACAGTTTCATAACTGACAAATCTTACACCAAATGTACATAGGAATACATTTTTGTCCAATGTCGCTTTTAGATCGCCACTTTGCTCTGACTGGCTTGCTGCTTTGCAGAAGTAAATAAAATCAATTCAATCAAACGGCAGAATGTCAAACAAGTTGAGAAAATGACTATCTCTTGCACCATAGGGGGTCCTTCCTGAATTTCCTTTTAAAATATCACAGTTTTCAGACAAGGTGAGAGCATTTGCTGGTTCGTAGTTTGATTCATGTAAAGGTGCAGGGCCGTTGTGGTGCACAATAAATTAACCATTTAAACTGGTGGTCGGAAAATGTGAAGTAAACCAAGTATAAGTAACATAAAAAAAAAAAAATATTTAGACCTTAATTTCTCCAGTGACAAGCATGTTGTGCAGGCCTGTTTCCAGCTGAAAGATGCTCCATCCCCTTTTGGCGACAAACTCCGCGGTCAAAACAATAATTAGGCGTCTACTCTGCTTCACGCTACGGGCTAGATCCTCAATGTAGACTGCAAAGAAACGGAAAAAACACAATCGTAAGGATTTACCACACAGCTGCAAATAACCATAGCAACGTTGGGAGAAAAAACAGTTAAAAGATAAAGAACAAGGTAGTTGCAGTAGTTTTTCAATTTATGTAATCCACTCCGCTTTTTTATATTCAACTTTGGTATGTCTAGGTTTGCAAAGGTCAGTCATCTACAGCATAGCTCCCTACTGCAACGGATGAAGCAAAGTTCCCTGTAAATTGCATGTGCATATATCGTAAAATATGAACAGACGAGTTCACCAGGTTTTCCTTTTCTTATTTACAATATACACCTTGCCGCTCACTCAATGTTATTTAGAAACAGATGATAAATTAAATAATTTAAACAAAATGGTACAAATAAAAACACGACAACCTCTGGTCTGACAAAACAATTATCAACAGTTAACCACATTACTGAGTCCAAAGTAAAATTATAAAAATGTTTAACACACCAAAACGGGAACCAATTCATGTGTGTCTAAGCCCAGCAACAGTCACATTTTAAGACTTACCCTGCTGCAAAGCCATGCGTGCAGGCAGGGCCAGACCTGGCCTTTTTGGCACCCTAGGCGAGAGACCTTTCTCGTTCTGTGCTATGTTATTAATAGTACCAGAGCACACCCGTAATGACCCCCCACCCCCCCCCCTTTCCATTAAAATATTTTTTCAGGGAGATTATAGTTTGGTATTGCAAACTTAATGCTACTATTTAAGTTGATAATACTGCTATATGGGTGTACAGGTCAAGAATGTATGCATACATACCACTGCTGGGTATGAGATCTCTGTCAGGTATAAAGAGTTTATAACCATAGTGCTTCTCCAGAACGTTTGGTAGAATCTCCAAGGCAAAGGTCTCCTCGTCGTTACAAGACCTGCCCATGGACACCAGGTCTACCTTGGTGTAGGACAGGTAAGCATCATACTCTTTATTATCTGGTAGGAGATAATGGAAAGAGTGCAGAGAATGAAAGGCCGCAATCAGTGGGAAAAAAATTATACATGGAACATTTGTATTGTTTGTGGGTTACAGAAACAGGCACAAGACACAATGTTAGCATGGTGTGTGTGTGTGGGTGTGTGTGTCAGCCTGATAATCACCATTTTCAGTTTCGTCACTGCCAAAGTGTCTCCTATAGCACAGCATGATTTCCACGTGGTAACACTTGTAGAAAGCTGTGAATATCCCCAACAAGAGGAGAATAGCGCCGAGGCCCCCAGCAAGCTCCAGGCGATACATATCTATAGCAGAGTACTACATATAGTCAAAACACAATGGTTGTTGTTCTAGCATTCGGAAAAGACCAAATGATCCGTTCTGCAACACACGCGTGTATGTGTTTGTGAGCATTTGTGGGTGCATGCACGTGGCAAATCGTTGAATGACCACTGCACATTGCCAATTTAGCAGGCATTTGCATAATTTTATTTTCTATGCACACGTTAACCCTATTAAATAAACAGACAATTGATCAAATAAAATTAATATTCTGAACTGAAATGTTTTAACTCAATGGATAAATGTGTTTTTCAGTAATATTATTATTATTATTATTGGATGGACTGTATTAGTGTACAACTGCATGGATCAAATGCACAATGTGTATGAAAATTATGTATGTGGGCACCCACTAGAGATGTAACGATACACTCATCTCACGATTTAAGATTCACAATACTGGGTTTGCGATATAATTTTGTCACAATAAAAAGGTATAATTATATTGAAAACAAATGCCTGTAAAATATTACTTTCATCATTTCTGCCACAGAAATGTCAAAATACTATAATATAAGATAGGTAAAGGAATTCAAAAGTCTATACATGTTAAGTAACAATTTGACAGTATCATTGTTTTAAGTGACTGGAATATAATAATCAGATTCCATTTATAAAAAAATACAGTTCACTCTTACATTCACCTCATGTGAGGTTTGCACTCTTTGCCTGGGTAGCGCATGCACACACCCTCTCTTACCTTTCTCTTTTCAACATGCCAAGAATAAGCTTTAGATTGGTAACCCTAAATAATTTATGGCACAATGGGATTTCATGTTTTAAATAGTACTTTGAATCCTGCTTGCAGTAGAAATCTTACTCATATATTTGAAATAATGATGTCAAGAATATGGATACTTTGGTACAAAGTCAAAGCCAAATAAAAAAAAAAGTCTAGTTAAAAAAAGGACTCGTTTTCTAGTTTTCTACATAGCATTGTAAGTACCGAGCTGCAATTAAAAAAATGTTATGTAAGCAAACAAACACCAGCAAAGACATCACTTTAGTTGTTTGCCTAACAGCCCATGTTTTATAGTTATCTAAGTTATTCAAGCCAAAAAGAACTAGGAGTTATGTATATAACCCAGGTTCTAAAAAGGCAAGGAAACACTCTTAAACCAGGCATCATTCACTGAACACTTAGTCTCACAAGCCTTGATTACAAGGCGCCGTTGTATAAGTGTCACAAGCATCCGCGTCATCTACTCTATAAATACAGTAGCCGACAGGACTCAGCTAAGGTTTAAAAGAGGTGGCCAGGCTAGGAAACCATGAATCATGTTTCAGTTGCCCAAACAAACAATTTGGTTGCCTTATTTTGCTATATTATCTGATTTCTATGTTTAATGAATGAGTATGTTGCATTATTTTTGAAGTAAACCCATGTCAAAACACGACCTTACAGGGACTAACCAATCAGTGAACAAAAATATATTTAAAATGTGCGATGTACTTTACTTGATTAATTACTAACTTTAATCAAAACGTTATCATAGCCTTTCAACTGAGACAAGACCGAGGTCTCCTGAAAATATTCGGCAAAAAAAGAATACTCTTTTCAAAGGTAAAAAAAGATTCAAGAAAGACATTTTAATAGTGTCATGTATAGTTATGTCAGTTTGGCTACTATTACATAGGCATATAACACACTGAATTTTCACGTTAGATATGCTGATTGATTGTGAATTATTGTGAATGTATGTAATGCCACTCGGTAACGTTGTCTGTACCAAAATAAAAGGCAACCTAGTTGTTGCATTCTTGAGCCGGGAAATTTAAATTGGCCTATCAAAGCAATAAAGAATATATTAAAGATCCTAGCGAATTTTAAAAACTTTTCTTATTTAAAATACTTCTACTGATGAAGAACTAAGCATAAGAGTTTGAGGTATCATATCAATTTCTGAAAAAAATCTGGGCCTTTCCGTTCATCTATTGCTTTCCAGTATGTCCACCAAAACCTTGGTTTCCTTAAGGATTATATTAAGTGGCATGTCCAGTGTTTGTGACCATATGTATGTAAGTGCAATGGACTGCATTGCCTGAGACATGTGTGTAAACCGTGCCTTCATAATATTGCCCATTTCCAATGAAATTATGATTATTTGGCAAAGGGTATGTTACTTCTCTCTACGGTGCGGAGTATATGCTACTCGCTCTTCTAATTTTTATCCTTCTTAGGACATCATTATTTCCTAATTTAATTGACCTGTGTGTTTGATATTTATTTCAAATGTTCTAAATCGGAAGAGTTGTGTATTATAATGCCAGTGGTAATTTCTTGGATGGTTTCTAATTTTGTCCTTTTCTTTCTATGTCTTGCTTTCTGCATGGTCGACATGAGGCAGTTGCCTTGGGCCCTTGTTCGCCACTCCTGAGCACAAACCGTTGAGCAGATCTTGCTGCTCGTTTCTCATCTTCGCCACCTGTGCCTGGAGTGTGGACCGGACCCAATAGATGGGCTGCGCATTATTTAGCGTTGGCCCGGATATTTGGGCTGCTCCACATCGAACAGCTAGACCGTAGTCGGAACTGGAACATATTCAATCAGCAGCAGTGAAGATAATTGCACTGGTATTGAAAATGTTGAATCGACCCAAGCTTAATGTTTAGGCAGTCTGACTCTCAAATAATTTCAAAGTGAAACTACAGGGGCTCTTGCTAATTCACATTGCTTATATTTTTGTTCCTGATTATTGATATATTGATTATTCAATATCAAGCAATTGATTAATTGGTTTGAGCATATAATCTTACATCACTGACAATTGCTGATCTTTCCATATTCTTGCTGTTAATAACGTCATATTGCCATTTTAAAATTGCCTCTACTTGGTGGAACGACGCTGGACTTTGTAGAATAGGCCTACTCAAATTCTTAATGGACCCTATATGAAAAGTCTTCAAATGAAATTGCCTAGTACATGTTCTCATTTTTATGGTCAAACATTTACATTCTTTAATTTTTATGCAAGGCAGAGGAAAATCCGCCCCCTCAGTTTTCGTGTATTCACTCTTTACGAAAGTGGTAAACCGAACGTCGTTCTCTGCTTGCTATCCAAGTTTGTTTTTGTGTGGATTTTGGTCACATTGATTGAAATCTGTCTGAACGCAGGACGCCAATATTTTCATCTTTTTATGTATGGTAATGGCAGTCAGTTTGGCTACTATTACATGGGCCCCTAATTAAAATGTTTGCTATGTGAATGCCAATGTAAGAGACAATGGGAAGGCCGTCTAAAACGTATCCCTTCAACTCACACAAAAGATACCAAAGGCAGAGGGGAAAAGATTGCATGGTTTCCCCAGTTCAGGTGCCACTGCAGCAGTAAGCGCCTGCTGTTAACGAATAGACCCTGGACTGCAGTACACTTGTGCGCGCTAAGGCAGTCAGTCTAATAACATCACATCACATTTGCTTGGGTAAATGCATTTTCTAGTTTTTCCATGAATGTCAATTGTCTACTTACTGTTTTTTTAACACCTATTAAAAATATACAATTGCAAGTTGAGACTTTTTCACTGAATTAATCTAGATTTAGGCCGTTTATCTAGCACTGTGAAGTCCTAGGCTGTTGACTAATAAATTGCAAACGTGCAGCAACCGAAGTTTAATTGTTGAGGTTGATTTATATCCCAGGTGTCTGCCTCTCTACTGATTTGTGTGTGATCAGAAAGACGTACAGCTTGCACTGTATAATGTCTGTGTGTGCGGCTAAGTGTAGTGTATCCCTAAGAGTGTACCTTTCTTCTGCAGCACAGCACTGCCGCTGTGCTTTCCGATGTGATTCTCTACATAGCATGTGTAGTAGGCCAGATCGGTCTCCTCCACGGCATCAAAGGTCAAGGACAACTCTACTTCCTTCTCACCCAGGTACTCCTTTAAGACCCTTGCATAGGGGAAAAAGAGAGGATAAGGTGAAGAAGCTCCAGAATATAAAAACTTACTTAAAGTCAAAATGTAAATAAAAAATGTTTTTATTTATTTAATAATAATAATAATGCATTTTATTTAGTTTGAAGTGCTTTATCATGACACTCAAAGCACTTTTACACACAATTAGATCACCAATTAATTTCATACACTGAACAATGGACCAACAGCTATCAGACACTACACCCAGTCTGAGTGATACCACGGCAGCCAATTTGCGCCAGACTTGCTCACTCAACATATATTACATCTTTCTCACACATATAGAACACACAGACCAACTCCAGATGAATTGTCAGT
>JAVQJS010052086.1:0-11998 GCA_036024795.1 Galaxias rostratus | reverse complement strand
CTATTGTCCCTGCTCATCACACACACACACACACACACACACACACACACACACACACACACAATCATGTTCACATACAGTTAATAAAGCCTGTTTGTGCAATGTCAGGCTTGAGGTTGTGGGTTTGCTGAGCTATTTTGAGTGTTTTCCAAACAAACCTACCTCCTTTACAACCAGTGAAACAATCCATTTGACTCAATTCGAACGTACACATTACTAGGAAGCAACTTGCATTAAGACGGGAAAAATGTTGATGTTTTAAAATGTCAACATATAGAACACATCACACTGTTTTGCATTGACACTGAACTGTGTTTGCTCCATACAACTTCAGTCTTATACTTTTCTAGGCCCCAAAGGCCTTAATGGGTTCACTCTCTGCACACTGGTCCTTCGTAGTCACTCTTCAGGCTCATGTGTCTCAGATTTACAACATGCTTTTAACATTTTTGATTTAGTCTCTGAACATGCTGTGCTTCCTTCATGAAATATGCTATGCAATCATGGTCACACATACAAGTCTCTTAACCTTGGCATCCATAGTAGCATAGTATATGTGTCATGTTGCTGCCATCTATGTGTAATGCTACTGTATGTTCAGGTTTGTATTTTGAGTTTAAATCAACTGGTCCGGGATTTCTTTGATGGAGCGTCAAAAATGTAAGTCAATCCATTCAGCTTTGTTAATTTCTAAGCACTCCTAGGACCCCTTTTTTGTGGTTTGCTTCGGCTCTTTCTACTCCCTCCTCGCCGCCCCCCTCCGTCTCTTCCTCCGTGTTTGTGTCTCTCCCCTTTAGGCCTATCCCTTGTCTGGTGCTCCCTATCGCGATAGAAATTTGGTTCCTTGATGCTGTGGCGATGGTGGTTCTTGTGTGGAAGGTAGTATCCTTGTGCCTGGCAGTGCTGTTCTAGGTCGTTGGGGTGAATAAGCGTCATCACATCGTTCTGGCTGGTGGGGCTGGACCAGGAGATATGACCAGGGGAATAGGGGCTCCAGACAGACAATTGGACAGTAACAGCCGTCCAGCGAAACCCTTGCTCCTCTAGCTGGCAGTGGTAGACACCACTGTGAGAAGCCTCAGCGCGACGGATTAAAACACCTTGCTCTATTAATACCAACTGGTCTCCTGAGGTAACCTGCAGCCATAGATGTAGCAGGGGGTCAAACAGAGCGGGAGAGAGAGAGAGAATTAGCATATCTTAAAACAGTTTTCTTTCTGGGTTATTTGTAAGATTAAATGTAAGTTTGTGCCAGTGTATGTGGTTGTGTGAATTGTGTCGCATGTGTACCAGGGATCTCCCTCTGCCCTCCCCTTCATCCAGACAGATGTGCTTGCAACAACATTTTTAGAAGAACGGTTGATAGATTTGGCAGTAGAACAAGTGTATTTTCTTGCATTGATTTTGACAACTTTTTTAAATTTGCAGATACAGTGCATCCACCATGTATTCATACCGCTTCATGTTTAACACATTTTGTTTTATGTTACAGCCTAATTCCACAATGGTTCAAATAAAAAATCTCTAAATTCTACAGACAATACCGCATAGTGATATATACAATTGAGATTTTTATTTTTAATATTTGATATATTTGCTACAAAAATTGTCTTTATGCCATATTGTATTTAGAATGTTCAGATTTTTTTTATGTAATACATTTTAGAATTAGGCTGTAACATAAAATGTGGAAAAAGTGATATGAATACTTTCCGGATACACTGTATAAAAGGTCCAGAAATGTGGGAGTTAATAAAACGTTTTATATTTTTTTAACGTTCATCAATTTGAATTATTATTAATTAAAACTTCCCAAAAGGTTTTCTTCACAGTAACAATACACCGCCCTAATTTTTTTATATTATATGAATTACCCCATTATTGGTATTTTTAAATAGTAAAATTGGTTCTCTTTGGCCTGTTGTTGGAGACAAAAAAAATGCTCATGCCCGAGCGACAAGCTAATACAGCACCATGGCAGAGAAGGGCAGAAGTGCATCCTTAGGGGTACCTTCACATCTGTAAGTAAAAATGTTCGGTAAATTTATGCAAAGGCAAATCCATGCAAAAACTATACCTTCCGAATGATTTGCTGTGAACAAGGCTAGTACAATAATGTTTTTTTGTATATCTATCATAGATGCCTTTCAACATAATATTGTGTACATTACCGTTTGATGTGACATGATTTGTTGTATGAAAAGGTAAATTAAGGTATGAGTTGACTTGTGGCATGGATGAGAGACCTTGGTAAGCTGCTCAAATAAACTTCAATGTTCAAATGTATGCATGCTTTCTTGGGTGAGAAGGTGGAAGACAGTTTGACATATATCGTGTGTGAGTGTGTGTGTGTGTGTATGTGTGTCTGTGCGTGCATGTGTGTGTTGTTGCAAGGACTAGAAGACTTCTTACGTCTGTGAAATGTTGTAATGTTGTTGACTCTCTACTGTAGATATCAATAGGGTGAATGTTTACACCATCATACTAAACGTGTGTACAACACAAATATTTGTAGATATAAATTCCAATGGTTTCTAAGCTGTTAGAAGAATCAACACAAAATGACTGACTCCTCTAGTGCACACAACACTCAACCGCACCTGATAATTTTCTCCTCCAAAAAAGTTATCATTAAATCAACTCATCCTGGTCATTCAAGATTGGCTTTTAAACCATTTTAGTGTCAATTTTGAATGTGATTCTCTACTATGTGGTACAGTTTGGGTACAGTTTGTGTTTCTATCTCCCTATGAATGCTGTAGACATTTACATTCCTGCATATTCCAGAACATACAAGTGCTGTAAGATGACAAGGCTGTAAGAACTTCAGGTAACGTCTGATTCACATTACACGTTTTACTGTCACTAAAGACCAAAGGTAGAATCATCTGACCAGTGAGCTAAGAAATGAACCGGGTGAAACTACAAACTGGCACACGTTCTAGAGTGCCTCGGCAGTGACTGAGTGGAAAAAACGTGGTGAGAAGGTGGAAGATAGTTCGAAAAAAATAATTTGAGTGTGTGTGTGTGTGTGTGTGTGTGTGTATGTGTGTGCTATTGTTAACCTGGTGTAGCTCGGGGCTGTTTTTTCCGGCCTGTTTGTACCATGTGACAGCTGCACGTCTCGATTTAGGCAAGCACTCGAGGAAGGTGCTGTTGCCCTTGGCAACCATCATCACCCTTTGCTCTGCCTCCACTTGCAAACCAGCTGAAATGGAAACGGAGGGGCACAACAGCGAGCTCTTCATTATCACTCTTTAGTATCTCTCATGCCGTCACTCTTTCACGGCCCCTGCCCACTCCGTGTCATCGGCGCTGTTGTTCTCTCTCTTTCTCTTTCCCCCTCTTCAATCCCAGTGAGCAGTTCATTATAGAAACAGTGGGATGTCACACTCCTCTTACCCCCTTGCTTGACACACTGTGTTAGGGGGCCTTCATCCTGCCCCACTTGCCGAGCATTCCTCCTACACCCACACACACAGACAGAAAAACAAAACAAACCATCAACCATCAACCTCTGAAAGACTAAACGGGGGTTTAGAATATGCACTGGGGTGGAGGTGCCTGTTTTGGTTTCTTCAGACCTGCGTGCGATAGGCATGTAGGGGCTGCAGGCATGTCCGTCCCAGGTGCAGTACGGGTCCCTGGCCAGGCAGCATTCAGCACAGGCCTGTCCATACAGCTCACACTGAAACAAGGCCAGCTGGGACACGCCCTCTGACGAACCCACGTACAGCCATTGCTGCACACGTCCAAGCACACCGACAGAACGAGTGGGGACGACCGTTAGTAGAAGAAACGATAACCTATTAAGCTTATTTGCACCGATATAACAGATATAAGCTAACAGTTCTTAGATAAACAACGTGTGTGTGTGTGTGTGTGTGTGTGTGTGTGTGTGTGTGTACTTTGAGCCTTGATTTGCTATTCATAACGACTCAGACATATCAATGTCTTGCTAACTGATGTGTGAAGTCGTCTCTCTCTCTTGATCAGTGTGAAAGTAACCATGGCAACTGGTGAGACGGCAGTCCCAGGAGATACAGTACACGGCGAGGCTCATTCTAAATTTGTACGTGTTCTCACACCTGCTTACCTTCTTCTTAGAGATTGTCATTGCAGTAACAGGTGACTTGTGCTGTTTGGATGCAAATTGTATCATCAGTTTTGGTTTGGAACTGGGTGAAGACTGTTTTCATAACAAAAAATGGTTTATTTAGTACAATTATTGACCTGGAAGACTTGCAACTGCTCCAGAATGACCCCCTGACTCAGACCCTCCTCGCTGGGCAAATGGATTGACTTCAAAACCAGGCCTGAGTCTGCAATAGCACGTACATAAGGGGAAACAAACAGGCAACTGCAATCATTATGCTTAGACATTAGACACACTCTCCCCATGTCTCTTTTCCTCTGTCAAGCCCACATAGAAAACTACACTGATCAACCCAAACATTCAAACCAGCTGCCGAGGCCCAATCCAGGACACTCACACACCTGTGCCGATAAATAAGACATCGTAGGTGCCGTCGACAGCCTCCACCCGATCCACCAGTAGTTTGCTGAACTTGTAGTGCAGTCCCACTCTGACCAGGAGAGGGCGCTCTCCCAGTGGCAGCACAATCACCTGAAGAAGCGGATGGGTTCTGCTGAAGAAGATGACATCGTCTGGGTACTCTCTGGTCGAACTGTAGCTGCCGTATGTGCTGCTGGGACACTGGGGAAAAGGGGAGGTTTGGAGCAGTACAGTTGATTGTCACCTGAAAACATTCTAGGAGATCTGATTGTGTTGCATTAAAGAGTGAAAAATGTATGTTATGCAAATGAAAACTATCTGCTTAATCATTTTTGACCTTCTGGTCACCAATTTAATCAATAATAATATTTTTCAGTCCAAGACCACATATAACACAATTCGTTTATAAACTGAAGAGATGAAGGATGTTGTTCTCCAGACTTACCGTTCCGGGTCGTGGGTGGGGCATCTTGCCATTGAACTCAGTCCACTTGTACTGAGGTCCCTCCTTATGGAGGAAGTTGCCTTTGAAAGCTCGTACTACATCTTGCATTCGGTACACACACACTGCAGACCCATTCAAAACATCGCTGGGAGGAGTAATAAAGTGTGAAAGAGTGAGAGAGAGTGAGAGAGAGGGAGAGAGAGTACATGAGACATAAGAGAGATAGGCACAGGCCGATAATGAACTAGTTAGAAAGTGGCCAGATGTCCATAAATCTATGGGGCAGGATACCAGTGTATGAAGAAAATACCATGCTGAAACTCAGTATTGCTGCCACTACTATTATAGACAAAATAGATATCCACATACACCTGAAGACACGTATAGATGCCAATGCATAAGCACAATCTCACACACACACACGCACGCATGCACGCACAAACACACACACAACCTCTGACACATCATAGATGAGAGACAATTCTTTAGTCAGACAACCTAATCCGAGCAATTTTCCCTGATATTTATTTTACATTACAACCATCTCATGTAGAATATTCACAACATGTGTTCCTCTTGTGTGTTTGTTCACTAACTTCAAATATATCTGAACACAACATTGTCATGGCCCATTATAATTAATTGGGTTTGGTTTTCATAACTCTAGTACAGAATTAAAAAAACATAAAGTAGTACAGCAAAAGAAAATGTGTGTAAAGACTTCAAAAGGTTTCTTTTTGTGTTTCATTTGTTTGTGAAGCCATTGAGGAAAAGCCTTTCCCATGAACATGACCACTATTTCTTTATGGTCTGTTCTGCTCTACAATTCTTTTCCCTTCATTGTAGAACAGCACCACATGTTGTTTGTTATTTCTTTGCCTGTCTGTGCACTGACACCTACCTGGAGGTGGTGAAGAGGCCATAGATCAAAGGGTTCCTCTTGTCTTTCTCATGGAGAATAAAGATGTCCTCTGGATTGAGAGAGTTGGAGCAGCAATAAGAAGATGTGCAGGGGAAACAAAAGAAAGAGATTGGGTGAAAAGAGAAAAGTGTTGCGTCACCAATGCATTTTTTTGCAATACAATTTGAAAGAATGAAGATGTATGTGTAAACATGAGATTCTGTGGACTACTTGTTTGTCCATTTGTGTGTGTGTGTGTGTGTGTGTGTGTGTGTGCCTGTGTGTGTGTGTGTGCGTGCGTGTGTGTGTGTGTGTGTGTGTGTGTGCGTGTGTGTGCGTGTGTGTGTGTGTGTGTGTGTGTGTGAGAGAGACATTATCTTGCTGTGTGACTAATGGTGTTTAGAGCCATATTGGCATGGATAAAGGGGGCCAGTCTAACGAACCTAAGGCATTAATATTCTAGCACAGTGTGACGCAGCTCTACCAAGCCTACTGGCATCCCCGTCCTGCTGATGCTCCGGCCTCTTTCCCGGCTCTCCCCACGGGACTCCTGGGTCCCGGGAGAAGAACACCAACAATAACCGTTCCACACTCTGCTGTGGTATAGGCTGTCCTGCATAGAAAAAAGCCTCTCACCTTCCACGGCCTCCTCATCCTCTCTCCTTTACTTCCTCCTCTACCTTTTTAAGGATAATGTGAACTAGACAGATCAACTGAACAACACAAAGACTGGCAGACTGCCTGACGGACAGACACACAGACGGCCTCAAGTGCTTCCTCCTCTCCCAACTCCAGCAGCCACAGCTCGTTCCTGTACAGTTAATCATGCTGTTTTGCTATGGGACACAACGGAGCATAACAGCCTTTTCACATTCCTCCAATTCCTGCTGCTTCAGGTGGCTTGCTGGGAATCTAATCTCATCTCATGTCATCCCACACACACTCACACACTCAGACGCACATTAAGGACCCCCTAACGGGCTATACAATGGAGTGGAATAGAGCAGGGGAAAGTTGCTGGGAACATAGGGTTTGGTTGTTGTTTAAATCTCTGTTTACTCTGACCTTATTCGAACCATCCTTTCTCAGTCTGGTTATTGCTCGCCCCTACTGTATGTTTGAATGGAAACAAAAACAGATCTTGGGCTAGGTACAGGTTGGCACAATTCAGGTAACGGCTTCAAGGGTACTATACGAAAAGTGATCAGTGAAAATGTAGCTTTAGAGAATCATGCAAAACACAACCCCCCGTTTTTCTTTCCTCATCCCCTTTTTCCTTCCCTCCTGTCCCTCCCTCTGTCTGTTCTGTGTTCGGTTCCTCCTCTCCTGAAGGCTCACATCACCCATAGAAAAGGCGGAGCTAGGTGAGAGGACAGATAGCCTCCTCCAACCCAAAAGTTCTCCTTGCTCTAATCCAATCTTTCGAGGCCCCGCCTATTTCCTCTAGCCGTACTGGAACCTGTCGGGCCCCCAATCCTCAAAATCCCATTCTTCGTCTTTTGTTCCAGCACTTTTTCCCCATTTCCCCTGCACTGCTGCACGTGTACTCCTCTAGAAAGTCTAACTGGTTTCATCAACAGCTCTGTTCGCCCTCACGCCTCCGCCTTCTCCCAAGCCAAGTCTCCAGCTAGCCCCTGTGCCATGTCACTTGTCACCTCCCGCCTCCCTCTCCTCGTCCCGCATTCGACGTGGCTGCTCAGAAACAAGGATGTGGGTGCCGTCTCATATCTCTACCCCAGTCTGCCTCTGACATCATTTATGTCTGGGTTTATGTGCAGTGTTGGGCAGTAGGGAACGATGTGGGATCAAACCAGTAGTTTAACTACATTTTGCAGCAGCTTGCTGGTAGTTCAACAATATTCATATTTGCTGATGATTTTGGTAGTTCAGATGTTTTTAAAAAAGTTTTATGTAGTTAACTACTGAAATCATAAACTACTGTTTTGGTTGTAGTCAGAAAAAAAATCCAGATTTGTTTATGACCAAAATTTCCTTGCAATTCTGACTTTTTTGCATATTTTGTTATCATTTGCACTGTTTTGTCAGACATGATCCTGGGCATGCTGACAGAAGTTGTTTATCTTTTTCACAAGTCATACATAACTGCGCTGGAAGAGACCAGCCCATAACATGTTGGTTGTGGTTATATTTTGTTGTCAACGAAGATGTAGAAACTGATATTTGGCCGTAAATGTTTCATACATTTCCCCTTATCACTTCGGTCAAAGGGTAGATCTGAACAATATTTATTGGCCTAAATGGACTCACTGAGTATAGTACTTTTTTATATGGAAAATCAAATTAATCAAGTAAGATAGTTATTAGCTAATGCATCGATAACAATGTGGCTATCTTTCTGTGATTTATCTGTCAAACAGTGGTTTATATATGAGTCTACATAGTCAGTGATAAAGTCCGTGGGTGTGTGTGTGACAAAATGGCAAAGTGAAGACGTGTGGCCAACACTCACGAAGCTGGTCAAAGTGGGTCTGCATCCCATCTGGACCAGGGACTGAGCAAACCATTCGAGCCTTCTGAAACGTACTCCACTTATTCACCAAGCTCCGCTGACCCCCAATGTCATTCTGCACACACACACACACACACACCACACACACACACACACACATCACACACACACACACACCACACACACACACACAGACACAATACACACACACAAACACACACCACACACACTTACACACGTTCACTCACATACACAAATACACACTCACACACTTACGCACACACACATAAAAACACACACACAGAGCCTCTTCTTGATGTCCTCTGTCTTTTCAGACTTCCTGGAGGAGGAGGAAGGGGTGGACGTGGAGGACGAGGCTGAGATGGTGGGGACCCAGCCCCCCAGGAGAAGCTCGGCGCCCAGCCAGACCAGCCACACCTCCAGGCCCTCGCGTCACTCCAGGCCTGGACCCACCCAGGCGG
Organism: Galaxias rostratus; assembly: GCA_036024795.1. Lineage (NCBI taxonomy): Eukaryota > Metazoa > Chordata > Actinopteri > Galaxiiformes > Galaxiidae > Galaxias > Galaxias rostratus. Next base: position 3,184 of record JAVQJS010052086.1, on the reverse strand, counting down.
ACAGAGGGGTGCGACAGGGGGAGGAGGAGGAGGAGGAAGAGAGGGAGCAGGAGGGGGAGGTGAACCAACGGCCAGGCCGTAGGGAGCGGGGACGCTTCTCTCCCAGGGAGGGGCATTCGGAGGCGGAGCAGGAGCGCGCACGTAGAGAGAGGGCGCGGAGCTCCAGGAGAGGGCCTCCGGAGGGGCACAGTGAGGAGCCCGAGCCCCAGGTGCTCTACCCTCAGATGGGCTCCGTGGTGCGGGGACGCTCCCTCTCCTGGCTCCGCACCGGTGCATCCGAGCTGGGACACGGCCACCGAGGAGGAGGAGAAGGAGGAGGAGACACCCCACCCAAACTCAGCAAGTCGGCCCTCCTCTTCCCCCAGAAGACCTCGCTCTCCGCCCTGGCCAGCCGCGCCAATCAGATCCTCACCAACTCCGCCCACAGCAGCAACCCCCGTCTCCGTGACAACGGCAAGCCGCCCGGCAACCGGAGGGAGAAGAAAGAGGAGAACAAGATCTACATCACCAGGCCCCGGCCGGCACGAGAGCGGGAGAGGGAGGAGCGCCGGGAAGAGCGGGCCGCCCGTCACCCGCGGGAGGTCTTCCCCGGGGTCTTCCTCTACCAGAACGGGAAGACCACCAGGCTGGTGAACCTGAGCACCAGGCCCCGGGCCGGGCCCGCGGGGAGGGGGAAGGGGCCGGTGAGCGGCCCCCAGCTCTGGCCTAAATCCCCCCCAAAGGAAGGGAAGAACCCCTCCCATGGAGCTAACGCCACGGCTAGCAGACGGAGCGCCGGCGCGGAGCGGGGGGCTCCCAGCAGGGCGGGGGCGGCGGCCGGGCGGAGGGAGGTGCCGGAGGAGCCGGAGCGGGAGGCCGCTGCCCGCGGCGTGGCGCCCGCCGGCGGAGAGGGCACCGTGGCCCCGTCGTCGCACGCTCAACGGCCCCCTCCTCCTCCAGTAGCGGAGGGCACGCCCGCGGCCGTCAGGTCGTGGGAGGAGGGCGCGGCCGGGCGGGTCACCTCCTACCTCAGGACCTCGGAGATCACCGAGGCCCAGCAGCGGCAGCGGGCCGGCGGCGACCGGGAGCCCGAGCCCGACCGCTCCAACCCGGACGGCGAGCCGGAGGAGGGCGGCGTGTCCGACTACAGCTACGAGGAGGCGGAGGCGCGGCCTGGCTGGGCGGAGGAGAGCATCAACTGGCAGCGGACCTTCTCCGTCAACCCCATGGACTTTGAGCTGCTGCGCTCCGACTGGAACGACCTGCGCTGCAACGTGTCGGGCAACCTGCAGCTGGCCGAGAGCGAGGTGGTGGACGTGCTGGCCCAGTACATGGAGAAGCTGAACGAGCACAACGGAGGGTGAGGAGCGAGGGAGGGAGGGAGGGAGGGAGAGAGGGAGAGAGGAGTAATGAGGGGGAGAGAGTGTGAAAGAGAGAGGAGCGAGGTGGTGGACGTGCTGGCCCTGTACACGGAGAAGCTGAACGAGCACAACGAGGATGAGGAGCGAGGGAGGAAGGGAGCGAGGGGGAGAGGGGGAGGGAGGGAGGGAGAGGAGAAGAGAGGAGTAATGAGGGGGAGAGAGTGTGAAAGAGAGAGGACGTGCTGGCCCAGTACATGGAGAGGCTGAACCAGCGCAACGGAAGCGAGGGAGGGAGGGGGCAAGGGAGGGAGAGGCGGAGAGAGTGAAGGAAAGGAGAGGAGTAATGAGGGCGAAAGGAGAGAAGAGGAATTGAGAGGAGAGCAGAATAGAGGAGAAAAGGAGAGGGGAGGGATGGTGTAGGGAGGAGAAGAGGGAGGGAAGGTGAGAAGGAGGTAGGGAGGGGGGAGGAGAGGGGAGCGGGGAGAGCAGTTGAGGACGGCTGTTGAAGATGAAGGAGAGAGGTAAGGAGAGACTGCATTTTTCCTGAATATCTTCTCCCAGTTCTCTAAGCTTTTTGGAGAATTTTGTTGGATCAATAAGAGACAGAGAGAGAGGTGTGTGTGTGCGTGTGTGTGTGTGTGTGTGCCCGTCTCCAGTATCTACACCCTGCAGCGGATTCTCAACGTGGGGAAGCGAAGGGGAAGGGAGGGAGAGGGAGAGAGAGGGGTAGGGGGAGAGATAGAGAGAAAGGGAGAGAGAGCCCTGCTCCCTGTTGCAGATCATCAAAGTGGAGTTAGAAAATAGAAAATGAGAGAGGGGGACAGAGACAAGACAAAGACAGAGAACGAAAGAGAGAGAGAGAGAGATGCAAGGGAGGAGGGAGAGAGAGCTCTGAAGTGTTTCTTTAAAACATGTATGCGGTTGCGTGCGTGTGTGTTTGTGCATACGTGTGTGTGTGCGTGTGTGTGTGTACGTGTGTGTGTGTGTGTGTGTGTGTGTGTGTGTGTGTGTGTGTGTGTGCGTGCGTGCGTGTGTGTATACGTGTGTTTGTGTATACGTGCGTGTGTGTGCATACATGTGCGTGTGTGTGTGTGCGTGTGCGTGTGTGTACGTGTGTGCGTGTGTGTGTGTGTGTACGTGTGTGCGTGTGCGTGTGTGTGTGTGTGTACGTGTGTGTGTGTGTACGTATGTGTCCCCCCGTGCAGCATCTACACCCTGCTGCGGATCGTCAACGTGGAGAAGCGTCGCGACTCGGCGCGGGGGAACCGCTACCTGGTGGAGTTGGAGCTGATGGAGCGCGGCCGCAGCGTGGTGCGCCTCTCCCAGTACATCTACCTGCTGCTCCACCCGGGCCGGCTGCCCGACGACAGCCTAGAGAACACCGACCCGGCCCCGGCCCCCTCGCCCGGCCGCACCGCCACCCCGCCGCCGCCGCCGCCGCCCGGCCCAGCCTCCACCCGCCCGGCCGCCCGCCCCGCCGCCACCTCCTGGGGCACGGCCTACGCCAAGCCCCTGCTCTGCCAGCCCGTCATGCTGCAGTGGAGGACGGACGTGATGGTGCACTTCGTGGTCCCAGGTGGGTGCGTGGCTGGGGGGGGGGGGGGATAGGGCGGGGGCAGGCACGGAGGAAGGAGCTCCCAGAATGGATACAGGAACAGCACGCCGGGCCTCTCGTCCTAATCTCATCTCACTCGTTTTTGTTTAATTTCAGCCAATCAAACTGTGTATACACAGTGGAATTGATTCCTAATTTTCCTTTGTGCTGGGAAATCTGTGTGTCCCCATACTAATGATGCGTGTGTGTGTGTGTGTGTGTGTGTGTGTGTGTGTTCATGTGTGTGTGT
>JAVQJS010052069.1:0-19677 GCA_036024795.1 Galaxias rostratus | reverse complement strand
GTGTATATATATATATATATATATATATATATATATATATACATACATATATATATATATATATATATACATACACATTTATACACACACACATATATTAGTGTATATATATATACAGTACAATATGGATAGGCATGTTTGTGTTGTATGGCAGCACGTGTTCATGTGCACACACACTGAATATGTATACAGATCTGCGCGTGCATGCATCAGTGTGTGTGCACATGAACCCGCATCACCACACACGTCAGAATACCCGGTAGGCTGAGCCGGGGTCTCGCTGAGGGAACAGCTGTGGGTGTCAGCATGGTGCTCTGAATCAGCAAAACAAGCCACTGTGGGCCGGGCCGGAACAGAAAACAACTCAGTGGGACCCAGCAGCAGCTTGGGTGAAGGAACTCTCTGCGTCAGTGTGTGAATGGTACACCTTAGCAAGTGGAAAGAGTGCAGCAAAAGGAAATTCCTTGCTGCCATCGTGTGGCACATTATCATATCTGATTTTGTGTTCATACCATTACGATTGACATTTGTGGTTGCATTGAGCTTGTTATCAGTAATTTGAATGGCTTGGTTTTCCAGCTTAAACATGTGACCATAGGAGAACATTACGGTACACAGTATGGTGCCAATATAAAACCTCAACTGATGAAGATGAGGCAGGTTTTATATTTAAGTCTTGAAGTCTAATATTTTGTTTTTTAGGGTGAAGCAAAAATGATGAAAGATGGGAAGCTATTCCGTGTCATCCAAGACAACTGCTGGGATGCAGAGGCACGGATCCGGGACATGGACCTACACGGTAATGGCCGACCCTACAGTTTCCCTGTGCAATACCCATCATGCTGTGAATGCACTGCTACATTATTCCTGAAACTTCAATTTCCAGGTGTCACCGTTCAAGCCCTCTCCACTGTTCCTGTAATGTTTAGTTACTGGGTGAGTATGACCCCACAGTAAGTGAACACATCAGTAGGACCATTTTGGTTTCTTATGGAATCTTATCTTTGTGGTCTCAGAAAAAGGCGTTTTGGAATATGCGTCAAACTATGTCGACACATTTACTGTTGTATTTGATTAAATATATCTACTGAAGTCAACTTGGTCTCATGGTACCATGTTATTCTTGCTCCTCTAATACACATATGTCGGTCTAATCCCACACACTGCTTTGAACAACGTCCCGTGTTTCCATTACGTTAATTGAAGGTCTGTTGCGCACGTCTCCGCCACCCCTAGGCCAAACCCCACGACACGCTGGACCTGTGTGGGATCCTGAACGATGACCTGGCCAGGACGGTGCAGAGCCACCCGCGGCGCTTTGTGGGCCTTGGCACTCTGCCCATGCAGGCTCCAGACCTGGCCGTCCTTGAGATGAGGCGCTGCGTCCGGGAGCTCGGCTTCCCGGGCGTCCAGATCGGCTCGCACATCAACAACTGGGACCTCAACGCCCCAGAGCTGTATCCGGTCTATGCTGTGAGAGACACGCAGATGTACATCACTGATGTCAGCCGGAATAAACTTTGGCTAGGGGTTGGAAGTGTGTAATTGTTCCTGAGTTGACACACTACACACATTGCAAAATCCCCACAAGACACACAACTTTTTTATTATAGTTTGTCCCCATCCGGAGATTTTTTTTACTGGGCATATGATGTTCTTTTTAATGTTGCACATTGTGACAAGCAGGGGTGCCATAAACAGGGTACAAAGTAAATAGCTTGTCACTTGAGTGCAGCGTTACCATTACAGGTTCAAGCCCAGTGCTTTTTCCTGATTCGGATACTGTTCGTTTGTTGTATGTTGTATGTACTGTTCAGAATGCTGTTCCGGACAAGTTCCACTTCCGTTTTCCCTTAGTTGAGCACACATATTTACAATAAATTCACTGTAAAAAACGTTTTTTTCTGTAAGGGGTTATAAAAACATACAACGTTATTATTTGAAGCATTTCATTCAATATACCACATTTGGCAGGCTGCAGAGGAGCTGAACTGCTCCCTGTTTGTGCATCCCTGGGATATGCAAGTAGATGGCCGAATGGCCAAGTACTGGCTACCCTGGCTGGTTGGTGAGTAAAATAACCTCTGGTAAAATCACTTTAGAACACAGCACCAAACACAATACGTTTAACTACATTTTCAAACAGGACTTATGTAGGCTTGTTCGTGGAAAAGAATCCCCCCCAGGAATATTTGTATCTGCTGTGTTTTGAATAGGAATCAAACATTTAACAGCTTGGAAAAGCTGGAACTTCCAGCAAATCCCAGCTAACATTTAAAAGCCATTCAGTGTCTATGCGCTTTTCATTCCAATAGGCATGCCCTCCGAGACCACAATGGCTATCTGCTCCATGATTTTTGGGGGCGTCTTTGAGAGATTTCCTAAACTTAAAGTCTGCTTTGCACATGGAGGTACAACATGTGATGAATACCCACATAAATACCTACATCCCCTATTTAGGTCAACTCTATTCAGTTGACGCTGCCAACCTTACTGTATCAAGTTATTCGGTTTATTTGTCGTATCTATTTTTAATGCTGTTGTTGCTTTGAATGTTTTATTTCCAGGTGGTTCTTTCCCATTTACCATTGGAAGAATTGAACACGGTTTCCAGGTCCGGCCCGACCTCTGTGCTGTGGACAACAAAATCAACCCGAGGAAATACATGGGTTCCTTCTACACAGACTCATTAGTGCATGACCCCATCGCCCTCAAACTGCTTCTCGATGTCATTGGAAAAGTAAGCAACGCTACCAACGTTTATGGTCATTGTATATTAAAAAATGACCTTAAATCAACATGCAACTGCCTGTATATGAAATAGACCCTTGCATATTTGGAAAAGGAAGTATATTTTTTACCATTTTGGAATAGTCCAACACATCCAACCAATCATATCGTATTCTTATAGGACCCAAGTGCAAACATCACAGCATTACTTAGCCCAAGCAAACTTAGACTGAGTAAGCTTGCCCCAATGTAGATTTTTGTATCATTCAGGACAGAGTTATGTTGGGAACAGACTATCCATTCCCACTTGGTGAGCTGCAGCCTGGGGCATTGATTGAGTCTATGCAGGAGTTGGATGGTACTTTAAAGGTAATATTATTATATCAAATGATACAGTCAACCCGCCTGGTAGCTGTCATGAAATGTCATTGGCCTTCAAGTTATGTAAGTTCTCTTCTAATTCAATTATCTTCTTTTCTAATTTCATAATTTAAGGACAAGCTTCTGGCAGGCAACGCATTAGAGTTTTTGGGACTCAGAAGGGAACATTTTGACTAATATGCAGCACAAATCATGTCTGTCTGGACACATTCAAAGGACAACATTTTAGAGATTTGCATACGTCATAGTCTAACTGTGATTAATTGTACAGTACATACGGTGAAAAAAATATTGTGTTTGGCTTTTGAAATAATAATAATAATTTTGTCTATAGACTTTAATGAATAACAACGTGACGTTATGAAAACCATTTGTAACGATCATAATATAATAAATCTGTACAATGAAAAGGATTGTGTTTCTTTTATATGAGACTTATTAGGTATAGCCTATAGAATTCTGGTCTAGGAATGTATGCACGCCCACAAAAAAACATCCGGGCGCATCACAGTGGACTGTGAACCTTGGTTTCATTATATTTTCCTTTGATAAAGAGAAGTTGGTAGAATGCAGTCACCCTATTTTCATTCAGGCACATTGAATGGTCCTTTGTAATCTCAAACAGAATTTACGCACGCCTGTTGATACATAAAATGAATTGTCTCGATACGCAACACGATGGCGCTATTAAACAAACAAATACAAAATATTGTTTGTTTTCAACAAACAAGAAGAAAGTTTCTGGTTCCTTTTACGATAATGACGTCACGTCCGATTTGCCCTTCGCTAATGTAGGATAGCTATGGCGGCGTGCCGGGGATCCTCGTCAAAATGGTTTTTCACCCGGGAGCAGCTCGAAACCACGCCATCTCGTCGATGTGGATTAGAACCGGACAAGGAATTATCATACCGGCAACAGGCGGCGAATCTGATCCAAGATATGGGACAGAGACTTAACGTGTATCCTTTGTAAACAAGCTCATGCGCTGCTAGCAATGCAAGCGATGGCGATTGCTAAGTTAGGCCTGTGCCATTTCCTACCTTCTTAACAAGCGTTCCACGACTTCCTTAACACACTTCTAGACTCCGTTTTTTGTGGTCTGAAACTGGGGTTATTGGCATCTTAGTGTCATTATAACAGATTTGTGCTAACAAAATTTTGAAGTCAATCATCAGATCAACAATTAGTTTACTAGCTAACCTAGCGCTACTGTCAAGTCGTATACACTGTTCATGTGTGTTGGCCTTTGGGACATGCAGTCCCCCCCTGTCAGCAGGTTGAAGCAACCGTAGTCCAACCCCAATTTTTTTTATTTCCCCCCTAAAGAACTGTCACATCACGTGTTAGCTTTCTAACGCAACTAAACTCGTATATCACCCACGTACGCCGTTCATTTATTCGCTCTTATTTCACATATAAGCTAGACTTTGAGTTTACGTGGAATTGTTTTCCTTAACCACGTTTCCCAGCTCCCAACTCACAATAAATACAGCTATTGTTTACATGCATAGATTTTATATGAACCACTCCTTCACCAAATTCCACAGAAATGTAAGTTATCACTTTTTCTATATGAATTGTGACAGGGTACATCTTAATGGTATTTGCTGTGTTTCAACAACCCTTTTCGACTTTCTGACATCACTGCAGAATTTTTACAGTTAGTACATTTTCCTCCAGTAATATAACTGTTAGGTTACTTCTATGTGGGTCATTATTATGCTTGTTCTGGTGCAGATAATCTCCCCCACGGCGCTATTTCTTGCTGCAAAAGTGGAAGAGCAGCCAAGGAAGCTTGAACATGTTATCAAAGTGACGCAAGCTTGTCTGAACCCCCAAGAGTCCCCTCTAGACACTAAGAGTAATGTAAGTTTTTGGAACAACCGGGCACAGTAGGTACTGCTACATCTTTCCTTACTGTCTGTCTCCCCAGATCATAGGTAAAGGTGTTTTTTTTTTGTATTACTTGAACGTTTGAGTGTAAGGATAAGTCACAGAGGCTGGGCTAATTTCCTGGACATGCTCATGGGGTCAGACAAAAGTTTGGTTCTCACTCTAGAAATGGGGTAAGACTATGTCTAGGTGTCTCTCTCGACAGCCTGGTTTTTTACTCACATTGGAAAGAAGATCCTAAGATTTCCTTCATTCAGAGTTTCGGACCACCTCCTCTCGTATATGGGTGGGTGGGTGGGGGGGGCGGCAGCTAGGAGAGAGGCAAGGTTAGAGGAAAACCTCCAAGTAGCCCTCTACTGTGTCCAGGAAACTCCCCCTACGTGGATTACCCGTCCACATGAGGTGTTAAGATCATTAGACCATGTCACGACCCCCAAGGTAAACGTATGTTCTGTCTAAAGGATGTATTGGTCCTACTTTGGCTTCTGGTCTGCATCAAAATCCTAAATTTACCATCGCCCCCACTGCCGGGGCCACGATGGGAAAAGAGCCTCTTTGAGATTTGGCTGTTTGGAATCAGCATAGGTGGTTTGAGTAATAGACGTCATTACAATTGTCATGTAATGGTTGTCTATCAAACTTCAGGCATACCTCCAGCAAGCTCAAGAGCTGGTGATACTTGAAACCATAGTGCTGCAGACTTTAGGTAAGTTACTGGAGTGTCTGGAGAGAAAGAGAGAGCGAGAGAGAAAGAGCGCTGTAAAACTGATTGTGTTTTACTTGGATCAGTTTCATCTTTTTTCTTTTGAGCTATTGAACACTTTTTTTTTTGGAGTGCGTTAAATTGTGTTTTTAATCGAAATACGCTTGATGCGTTTTGAATTTGTCAAACGCATTACTGGAGTCATTTACAGGTGACATGTCATTCTATCTCAGTGCCGATATTAAAGTGCCTATCTTCCAACCCAAACCATTGAATTCTAGTCACGTTTGACGGCTAATCCTGGCAAACACCAGCCTCTCCTTGCATTTTGTGTTGTCACCATGACAACAAATATCCCACATTGTGGTTACCATCTGGACTTGTTTTACCATTGTATAATTACCCCCAGAAAACGTCCGATATGCAAAAACACTATAAATGCTCCCAATATTCTGATATCAGATATGCATCATTGTAATCTTTCTGTAATTTAGTGTTAAGCGTACTAGGATAAGGGACGATACAAACATAGAACTTTGTGGAATGACATGTCTCCTCACAGCTGTGTCCTTGTGGAACTCACCTGTCATGTATTTTGTTCCAGGCTTTGAAATAACCATTGAACACCCACACACAGATGTGGTGAAATGTTCCCAGCTAGTGCGAGGTAGATGCTTCCTTCTTTGCTCTTCTTGCCCTCTGCTCTCTGTGTGTGCGCGCCACGTCTGGATTCGGGTGGGGAGGGAGATTTGGAAAATTGAATGAGAGACCCGTACGCCTACCAATGTCACATTTATGTAACGCACCTGCTGTTCAGTTGACCTTTTGAGACTGTGTCCTTTAGAGTGACACAGCCACCTCTGATGGGGTCGGTTTGTTGATTTCAGACTGAGCCTTTTCCCCACCCGGAATGCAATGCAAACGATGCATCGATAATTCCTCAGTTAACTAAATTGTTTATAAATGGCTTGGCCCTAATTACTGAATTTGAGTGATTCTACTAACTGACAGAGGTTTTTTTATGATGGCTAATCCCTTAGACAGTGGAGTCATTTCATTGAAATATTCATCAGTACAGTGAGGATTGTCTTTTTGGGTTGGACTAAACTGAGTCTGTACTTTACAAACCGATGGCTAACAGGGGTAGATTGAGCCATATTCCCCTGTGTCATGATGCGTCCGCACCACCCTTTATGTTACCCTACCGGGCGGCAAAGCCACTTACACTCTTTTTTTTCTCTCTTTCCCCTTCCCATGACCCCCCTCTCCCTCTCTGTCTCCTCCCTCACAGCGAGCAAGGATCTGGCACAGACCTCTTATTTCATGGCTACCAACAGGTTGTTACCCTGACACTCTTTGTTGCACTGTGACTGCACACCATAGCTTCCTGTAATGCAGGGTACCCTTTCAGTGTCCAACTGTCCCTTAACTTGCCCCGGTGGTCATTGGGACGCTTGCCCCCTTCGGTGCTTCCCCGGCCCCCGGCCCGGGGGCCTAGTGGGACAGGGGGCCCGTAGCGTCGCCAGCCCCGGGCGCAGTGCGGTGTATTGTACGAGGGACACTCCGTTGGCACCGAGGGGTTGAATGCAAAATGTGAAGTGTAGTGGTGCGCTCGAAAACCCCCACACGTTTGCTCGGTTGCGCAAAAAGTGCATATGTCTTAAGCGCAAAGACACTTTGGTAGCCTGAATAGCAGCTAAAGATTACACAGATGTAAACATTACGTAGAGGCCCTTCTGGTAAGTACTGCGTCTCACTTTTGTTCTTTTTAACACATTTTTACATGTCCGATTTCATATATATTTTTTGTAATTTCTCCAAAATATCTCCTTCTGAAATATTTTTTTTTGTGAAATGTGCAATGCGTTTTTAGCTGTTTGTTAATCTCAAAATATTGTGATATGGATCTAGTGCCGTGTTATGTGCCAAATTCATTTGATAATACCCTGGACCCATTAAGGACCAATATGTTGATCAATTTACAAGGTGTTTTTAGTTTTGTAATACTTAAAGGAATCATTGGTCTATCAAGACCTACTAATATATTGGCCTATGACATTTTATGCGGAATGAAAAGGGAAGGCATTACAACTGTGTCAGTGGGGTCCTTAAAGGGTTAGTTTTCATATAGCTCGTCCGCAGTGTGGGTGTAATATTTTTCACTTTCACGCAACGCACTGCTTTGATACTCACCTGAAACTGCTCTTGTCCGCTAAAACATTTGATTTCATAATGTTAAGATTAGCTGTCCGTCCAGCACTTGCACAAGCTCTCATTAGAGGAGCACACATTTTACTTAGTGGTAGAGCATGGTTGGTAGGACAACGTCTGTAGCAAAGTTGTTGGTCAATCAGTTGAAAATGTAGATCACTAACTCGTAAAAGGCCTGACTGGAATCACATGTGATGTTTCAAACAAGAGTGTGACTGGTTTAGTTCCCTGTCTTCCTCTTAGTATATGATTGAGTTGTTTTTTCCACACTGTCGGAACTCCATGTCTTGGAACACCAGTTCCGACAAATGCCATTACCATGCATATTACTGTCCACAGTAAATCCTCATGCCATGTGTTGAAAAGTAAATGATCCAAAATATGTAATTCTTCCTAATCGTTTCCATTATCTGCTGTAATAAGATAAACAAAAATATTTAAGATTAGAAGTCTTCTAACAATAGCAGGTTAAAGCTGGATTTGGCCTTATTTGAAAGGTGAAAGTGGTGGTCTACCTTCAATCTAGTGCTATTTCAGAAAGTCAAACTGGGGGTTACTACTGTGTGATGTTGCATTGTGTGTGTTCTCTGCCTTAACCAGTAGATTGGTGAATTAATGTCTGTTGCCCCCTCTTGTGTTTTTTCCCCTCCCCTTTTCTCAATACATGTACCTGACCTGACGATGCTCACCTGCTGGATCCAACACGCATGCACAACTTACCCACACCCAATTACTCTCTCTATTGCTCTCTCTCTTTTTCTCGTACACTTGCTCAATTAATCACCCTTCTCCCTCTCTCTCTCTCTCTCACACACACACACACACACACACACACACACACACACACACACACACACACACACACACACACACACGAACCTCTTGTCTGTATCTCTTTCACACACACACACACACGCAGCCTGCATCTCACGACCTTCTGCCTGCAGTACAAGCCAACGGTGATTGCTTGCGTTTGCATTCATCTGGCCTGTAAATGGTCAAACTGGGAGATCCCAGTGTCCACCGATGGGAAGCATTGGTGGGAATATGTCGACGGTTCTGTGACGTTGGAGCTGCTGGACGGTGAGGCCATCATTTGCACAGCAGCTGTTTTCACCGGGATCATCCGGTTCTCTTGGCTTTCCATAGCGGTCCGAAACGTTGGCATTGACTCAGTGCACGCTATTATAAATGATGGTGTCAAAAACCAAAGGGGTGTATTGTTTGATGGCTGTATGTGTTATCTCCTCCCTCAGAGCTGACCAATGAGTTCCTACAGATTCTGGAGAAGACGCCAAGCAGGTTGAAGAGGATACGAAACTGGAGGGTGAGATATTGCTTGGAAATAACACTTACACAGACGGTTTGCCTTGCTTCCAACACCTTTTGCTTTGTAACAAAATGGATTATTGTCCAGCCCTTCACCTTTCTATTGTCTTGTCAATCTCGCCCTCCTCAAGGCCACGCAAGCTGCCAAGAAGCCAAAGGCGGACGGCAGCCAATCGCTGGACACCTCCTTCCCCGGTTCCTCCATGCTGGACCAATCCTTGGAGGACTCCTTGCCTGGAGTCTCCTCTAACCCCGCCTTCTGCAAAGCAGCCTCAGCCTTCCCCGTTCCCTTGCCCGCCCACGCCGGCTCCGGCCCCCTCTCTCTGGACGCCATCCCCGGCTCCTACACTTTCACGGCTCCCAGCGACTGGCCCCAGGACCAGGGCCGCTACGAGGGGGCCGGCTACGCGCCACAGAACCCCCAGCACCAGGGGGCCGCGCCCCTGGCCTCTCTACACGCCTCTTCGTCCTCCTCTGCCTCGCTCCAGCAACACAGAACTGAGAAACCAGTGGAATTCAACCCGGTCAAAGGCGGAAAGCCTTCTCAGCCGCCGCAGCAGCAGCAGCAGCAGCAACAGCAACAGCCATCGGGTTTCCCTCAACCTCAGCTACCTCCAGGCGCTCCGGCCCAGAAAATGTCGCTGGACAAATACAGAGAGAAGCAGCACGCGGCCGAGCTGGCGGGGCACAAGCGCCACCTGCAGCAGGTGGAGGGGGACTCCTTCTCCAGCCAACCAGAGCACAGAAGACACTCTCAGCCCCACTCGCTGTCGTCCCTGCCTGGCCTTGGCGGCGGCAGCAGCACGGCCTCGCCTCTGAAACCCAAAGCGCCGTCGTCCTCCTCCTCGGGCCACGACAGGCCCCACCACCACCACCACCACAGCGACAAGCGGGACAGAGGCCCCGGGTCCCTGAGGCTCCGCCTGCCCACCACGGCGCCCGGAGGGGGCGGAGCGAGCAGCAAGGAGGAGCTGAAGATGAAGCTCAAGGTGTCGTCGTCGGAGCGCCACAGCTCCTCGGACGAGGGCGGCGCCAACCGGAGCAAGCATTCCAGCCCGCTGGTGAGCAAGGAGAAGGCGGCCCACCGCAAACACGGCCACCCTCCGCCCCACGCGCACAGCGGGAACGGGCGGGGGGGCCCCGAGGGGCCGGGGCCCGGGGCCGGTGTGGGTCTGCTGCGGAGCCCCCTGGCTCTGGTGGGCCCCGAAGGAACGCAGGGCTTCCCCTCTGGTCCTACCTCCACCACTGCCGCCGCCGCCGCCTCCTCCTCTTCCTCCTCCTCGAGGAAGAGGGGCCACGCCGACGCCAGCCACAACCACCACTCTTCTTCCTCCTCCAAAGCGAGCAAAGGTTCCAAGGGGTCGGCATCAGCAGGTATTGGGTTCACTGGTCGCCCTGGTGGTCTTTAGGGAACACTTGAGTATAGAGAACACACTCGTAGAAAACATTGTTTCGCTAAATGTAGAACATGATGGAAAATTCTGAAGTAAGGAGGTTACACTCGTTGCACCATACGCGATGCCTGCCCCGTGCAATATAGTGGAACCCAGCCATTCCTAAGCTAAGCTTTACAAACTAACGGTTATGCCCATTGGTGTTGCCGATCTTTAAATGCTGCCTTACGATAAGTACTTTATCTTTTGCGCGGTTGGTGAATTTCATACACCAGTTTGTGTTTTTTGAACGCGTTTTGGAGGGCACCTACGCTGTTTTTCCACTCGTTTGAAATCCCGATGCGCCGGTTTGCATTTGGTTTGTCTTCCCTGGATCAAACATTCCACTCTACGCTTCAGACCCAGGCTAGAAAGTAAAGTAGGTGCTCGTTTCAGTCTGCCTCGTGTGCCAGAGTGGCGGGGTTAGTTTCTGTCGCTGCATCCAATCAGGCGAGACCAGCAAACGCAAAGTCAAGCTTGACCACACTAAAGTGCAGTAGTGATTGGAGCTGTGAGTTGAGTGCTTTTGTTTTTCTACTACCTTGCTCCCCTACCCGTCCTCTTCTCACCGCTCCTCCCCCGCTTGTCCCGCCCGCCAGGTGGCCCCCGGACCTCTCAGCAGTACCCCCCCGGGGACAGTGGGCACCATCTGGGAGGGGAGCCCAGGCTGTGAGACCACCAGCCCAGTTGGGGAAAAAGAGGCAACACCACCCTACACCTTTTTTTATATGGTTATTATTATTGAAATCCCCCTTTATAAGTGCCCAATAAATGAACTCGGTAGTCGTGATGATTGACTGACACACTTTATGTAAAATAGAAGGTAACGCTAGATATAATATGTCCAAAGGATATTTTGTTTTTTGGGGCAGAGTTAATGCTTCCTCCTTGTCAGATCCTCAGGCTGTGGCGTTGCTGCCCTGCTTGGGTTGCTTGGGTTACTACTTGCTGGTTCAGAGGTTTTTGTAAAGATGGTGGGGTTCAGTCATGAGGGTGTGTCAGCGGGTGTTCCCACTGCATGGTGGGCCATACTCTTAAGTCTCCATTTTGGAAACAAAAAGAAGTATTATGAACATTGAAATGGCATAAGAGAGGTGCACTTTCTGCTCTAATCCTCTTTTTTTTGAAGAGTAGCCTTGTCGTTTAGCATCATATTGGTAAGTACATCATGCTCTGTTGTAGTTACACATAAAGATATACCATATTATTCAGCCTCAATGAAGGCAGCCCACAGAATTGTAACCAACAAATGTTGGATTTTATTTTGAATGTATTTTTATTTTTTTGTTTTTACCTCAATGCTGTATGTTTGAGCTGCATGTTTGAACTATCAAGGGAATAAAAAAAGAGGGCAGACTGACTGTTTACAGTATGTGGAGACAATATATACATAGTATGTATGTTAAAAAAAAAAAAAGCTATACCATAAAATACTCAGGTTTGGAACTGCTTGTACGTATAACAAGATGTCGATATATCTTTTCAGAAAATCACATTAAAAAACAGAACTCCAGCAAAAACTCTCACTCGTAACGACTGGCTTACACACACACACACACCCAACAACCCTACCTGACCTGTGGGGTGGGGGGGGGGGATTGCAATTTGTACTGTTGACGAGTTTCTTTCTGCTCTCCAATACAACCTTAAGCTGGATGCCAAAGGCGATGCCTTGAGAAGAGACTGGAATAAGAGAGAGAGGACTAATAGTGCTTTTACAAGTTTACATAAGTCGTGCTGTGGAGTGCGTTGAAATTCTTATTGACTTAGCGCCGTGGTCTCTGCAGACTCCCCCCTTCTCGTGTACATGCTAAGCCTCAGTCAGGGGTAACATTGCAACATTTGAACAACAGAATGGGTAACCGAACCCAGCAAAAGAAGACCAGTATTGGTCTCTGTTCAGTTTCATTAGAATGTTCATGTTAATTGTGGCATCTAACAGAGTTAAGTGATTTTTGCCAACCGAAAGATGGATACTTGTTTTGTTTTTTTTGTGACAGTATTTGTGTCCTTGCAACATACATTTGAGGCGTTCAAAATTCCGATTTCTGTCAGATCACCTGTTCCTGTTCGCAAGCTGCTAAATGCTGGATTTTCTTGTACCCTGATCAGTTACCTACTCTGTGGAATCTGCTGTTCTCGAGTGTGAACGCAAAAGGATCTGTTCTTGACTAGTTAGTCCTCCATTTCAGTGTGTTGAGCTCATGACGATGAAACTATGTCTGTCTGTACTATCCTGATTATAGAACTGATTTTACGCTTGAGTACAGAATTCTTTACAGTGAGTTGTATCTGAAAAAAATCTTGACATCCAGTTAATTTTTTTATTAGATTTTTTTTTTTTTTTAATCTCCAAATAAATTGCAAGGTTGCCACTACCTTAAAATATGATCAATGTTGTACATTATTTATCTCAGATTTTTTAACGTTCATTTTTTATATTTTTTGGAACTGGGTTTCTGAACATATTGAAAATAAATTATAAAATGTGATGTGTTTAGATGTAAAGTACTCATTTGAAACCTAAAATGTCCCACCGGGATGCTGAAACAAGGATCCTTGGATCTATAGCAGAACAAAACTATAGTTAAGTAGTTTTAATACATTACATTTTCCTACATTTTATACAAAAGAAAATGTAGAGGTGCTTTAAACATATTGGCACATTTTGATGAATGCTATAGTGTTTTACTGTTTATCCTTTGTTCCAGTGAAAAGCTTTCAAAGGCAAATAGCTCAATTTTAAGTGCTTTCGGCAAATAAGGCCAACATGTTGGAGACAAGGTGTACAGTGATTTAAGAGAAAAGTATGATTTTAAATATGATTGTGACAAAGAAGGAATCTATTTGCCATGATAGGAATGTATAGGGAAAGATGTCTGCAGTCTGCTTCTTAAAAAAAAAAAAAAAATCCAGCCAGTTTAGTTCATGGGAAGAAACTTGTGTCTCAATAGCTGTTCTGCTGATGGTCGTAGATTCTGATCACTGCAGACAGACATGCATATATAATTATTAAAATTGCATGACACTTTCAGTTTCAGTCAAGTACTGGTTTTGATATAAAATACTGATTATTAATTGAAAAATGGTATCAATTAATATCCCTCCTTCTTGAAAATAGTTTGCTTCTATGGCAGTGCATTCGAATCAGTCAGGCCTAAAAAGTTTATTTTACCCATTTTTACTATACCCTCTGTGGGCCACTAATATCACTTACTGCTATTTATGTTGTACGACGGAGATGTCTAGTTTATTTTGGTCAACTATATTTAGCTGCTAAAATCTGTTTTTGGTACTATTCCATCGCCCAGCTCACCTTGTAAGACAGACTTGAACAAAGTCCCTGGCATTGTCTGAGAACGTGTCTGGTAGCGAGGGCATGAGGCCGCGACGGGCGCCAATGTAGAATAGGGCCGCCATTTTGTCCATGTGCGCTAGTGGCGGTTTCCCTGTGGCCATCTCAAACGCGGTGCACCCTACGCTCCAGATGTCTGACTTCCTGCCGTGGCCGGTCTCATTTATCACCTGTAGGCATAACACAAATGAATCAGGTAAATACTTTGCTGTTTGTTACAGCATTTTTCTTCTCTTCCACACAATGAAACTAAGACCCTGATTTGATACCGAGGGCTGTGTCAGTGTGTTCAAATGTAATCCTTGTATTTTAGCCAATATGATTGACACAGTTAGTCAAGCTGTGTACAGAATGTGCAGAAAAGCTCACACCGCAGAAATCGAATTCACTTATACATGTTCTAAACACTTTGCACTTGATATTTACGCCAATCCATTTTCTAAGCTGTTTTCTCTGCGTTGTACCTCCGGAGCCATCCAGTAGGGGGTGCCGTGGACAGACTTGAGCAGATCTCCACTATGGCTGGCCGTGTGTGAGAGGCAGCTGAGGCGGCGGGCGCAGCCAAAGTCGATGAGCTTGACCACGCCGGTGGGCATCAGCATCACGTTGTTGCCCTTGAGGTCGCGGTGGATTACCCGGTTTAGGTGGAGGTAAGCCACCCCCTCCAGGATCTGACGCGTGTACAGCGCCAGGACGCGCTCCGGTAAAGGTCCAAACCTGGTGGACAGGAACCAGGCTGGAAAATGTTCTTCCACACTGCATGTTGTGTAAGTTGCATTGAGTGTCTTGATGTGTGCTAAAATCTAAATTAAAGAAATTACTGTTATAATAATTAGCCAAAGGACTGTTATTTCTTCCTGATACTTGTGGGTTTTTATATGGTTTTGAGGACTGACTTCTATACACAGGTCAATGGTTAGGTAGCACTTATTTGGCTAGCTCATTAATGGATTTTGTTGGCCCTAATACATAGGCTGGTTGTGCTTAGCCTCTTTACACAAGACATTAAGATTGCCCCGTGACGCAAAGGAAACAGTGACCTTGACATTATTCAAACATGCTGGGGTGACACCTTTGTGTTTATAGCTCCAGCCATTTTGATACCTGTGCAGGACGCTGGCGATGGATCCACCCGGCACGTACTCCATGAAGATGCTGACCACCTGCTGCCTCAGGGAGGTCCCCAGGAAGCCCACGATGTTGGGGTGACAGAGGGTTTTCAGGAGGTCCACCTCCTCCTGGAGTCGATCGTACTCCCCGGATGCCGTCTCCGTGTCTGAGGGGTCAAGGGTCACCTGTTTCACAGCGATCAGCTCACCCTTGCTGGTCAATCCACAGAACACCTGCGTGGAAGGCAATGTGACATCAAACGATGTTTGAATTAGAAATTAATGGTATTAATATGTTACAAGTCCCCCAAAATCCATATTTTTATCACATAAATCACTGTGAAAAAAAAACTTTTTTTCTCACTGTGACTATGTTTATTTTCCTTGTGATTGATCCAAAAGTATTGTTAGAGTTGCATACACAGTTTACTAGATTAGAAACAAAGTGTTGAATCTGAAGATAAGTTCACCCTGCTTTCTATTTGGGCAAAAATCCCGTCTGTTGGCCAGTGCTGTCACACTGAATACATTGTAAGCAAACACTGTTCTACACTGTTGTCTTCACTGTGACAGTGAAATCTCTCAGTGAACTCACAGTTCCATAAGCTCCCCTCCCCAGCACTTCTCCTTTTGTCCAGGTGAGGGCGTCCTCCACCACCAGTCCAGAGCCACACAACACTCCACCCTGTGTCCCAAGGTCCTATTGCACAGAGCAGAGAACTGTTGTGTTCGCATAATAACAAGGAACTACACTTTCTAACTCGGCAGTATATGGGGTTGTAAGGGTTCATTACAATTTGATGTAACTAAGGCTCTTATCCGTGTTTTGTGTCAGTAAAATAAAAAAGTGCAAATTGGTCAGTGTTTGGGTGTTGGTCAAATGGGTTCATTGGTGTAATTAATTTAATATTGGTAAACAACAATGTTATATTTATATTGAGGCATAAGTGATATCAGTTGTCTTACCTCAGTAAACATTTTCTCTCGTGTCCTTTCTGGACCTTGTTTTACCACTCTCCCACTGTAGTCACTGTTGTGACGAACGTCTCTTTCGTCCAAAGAAATTAGCTCCTCAGCTAGACAACGCAGCAGGTCGTCGGTGAGGGGACCCTCCCCTATCTCATCCAAAAACCTCTGGTAAACGGGCGACACTGTCCGGTCATCGCTGCCCGAGGTCCAGGTGTTGATCTTGGGTTGGACCGGGCTTTGAGACCGTAGCGAATCATAACCCGGACGGCTGTCCATTGAGTTCACCACAGCTTTGATGCTATTAGGCCTTGAAAAAGGACAGTCACCGTCGTCTGTGTGTGGCTGTAGCAAAGTCACAACCACATGGTTCTCAGGCTTATTTAGGCGTTTTATAGTCTCTGAACCATAACTTGACAGCACTTCCTCTATAATAGACAACGCATGGCCATCTTTTTGTACATCAGGTGTGTTTAGTGAGGTTTTGCATACTTCCGTGAAGTCTAATTCCACCTCACTGGGCCAGCCCACCCCGGAAGCTTCCTCCATTTTGCCTTTGGGAACGGTGTTGGGGCGAGTCTTGCCCTTGTTTGGCCCAGTCTTGGATTTCCCTTTATCAACGGGACTAATCCTCAACCTGCTGCTGCCCTCCAGTGGTTTCCTGAGAGCTTTGTGTCTGACTTTGTGGGCCAGGTGGGGCTTGGTCGCTGGCCTCCTGAAGGGGGCCGACTGAACTGGCCTTGTGGCCTCACAGGAGCTGGACACGCGGATATTGTCGTAGACCGGCCCAGCAAACATCTCGTAGATGGCCAGCCCTTGGTCCTCCCCGCCGTAGATTTCCTGGAACATGTCCGTGTAGGTGAGGTAGTCCACGGCAGACTTGGCCCTCGGCGTCCCTGGCAGGGGGTGAACAGTTTTCCTGGGCAGCCTGACACTTTTCAGCGGTGGGTGTTTTGGATGTTTCATCTTACTCGCTGCCTTTTTGTCATTGTGTAAACGTTTGTTGTTTGAGCGGGGAGACTCTAGGGGGACCTTTTTGCGCTGTGGTGGCTTGTCGGAGCTCTTCTGGATGGGCTTGGTGGGGATCCCCCTAGGTTTGGCTGGGTTCCCTGTGGCCTCTCCGCTCACCAAGAGTTCAGGGTCTTTCCTGACCTTGACTTGACCTTGACCTACTGAGGCGACAGAGTTTGCTCTCGGGTGGTTCTTTGATCGTTTTGGAATGCGGACGGCTTGTTCTTTGTGTGGTGGGACACTGAGAGGCTGGTTGGTTTGCAGGCCCATGCTGCCTCCTCTCTGACTCTCTCTGTTCCTCTGTGGCTTACTCAGTTTCACGTTCTCATTGACAGGAACAAAACAAATGTCTTTTGTATCAAACGTTTCCGCAGGACTCAATTGTGAATTTTTACCATTTACAATCGTATCTGTATCTCCGTGACTTTCAGGTGCAGGCGACAAAATGTCTGCGGTTCCAACAATACTATAGTTTTTTGAGACAAAATTTGACATCCTCGATATCCGTTTTACCGATCCATAATTGAGTTCTGTGTCGGAAGCAGGAGTACCTTCTACACAGAGGTCAATGGCCAACCGGTGATCCGACCCTGATTCGCGTTCTTCAGTTTCCACGACTTCATTCTTCACGTCACAATCAGTGCCATTGAAGTCGTCTTTCATTTTAAAGTTCAATTTGTGCTTAATTGGCTGTGCGTCCTCTTGACGGAGGGACGCGTTGGCCTCGTCACAGTGATTCCTGATAGGCTGCTGGTCGGCGGTGTTGCCGTCGTGATGGATCTCCGCCTTATGAGTTACAACGTTACGGCTTCTCTTTGTATCTCTTTCGGAGGAGTCATTTTGGTTCTCTTGGCGAGCTACAGCTTCCCGCTGAAGCCTACGGGAGCTTGTAGAAGCCTCCAGCTCTAAGTGCGATCTCTCTTGGATTGTTCCCCCGGGGGAAATTTGCAACAACATTTGTCCATGTGGGTTTTTGTCATCCTCCTCTTCTTCTTCGAGGTCGATGGAGTTTTGGCTGCTGCCGGAGCTGGAGTGGCCGCTCTCCTCACTACCACCCCTGGTGGTCAGAAGAGCCCCCCGCGGGCTGCCCCAGTACAGCCTGGCTCTTCTCAGTCGGGTCCCGAAGCCCCTCGGCTCCATCTTGGAGGTGAGGGGTGTGCGGCCGATGGGTTTCAGGGGAGCAGGGTGCCTCATCTCTGGCAGAGCGGCTTGTTCTCTGGGCCTTCCCTCCAGAGGAGCTAGGAGCTTTGGGGTGCGGGGAGATGCGGTGGGCTGCACGAAAAGAGTTTGAGGAGAGTTACGCACTGTCTTTGGAATCGATCAAAAACTACATACTGGATGTTTTCCTTGTTGTTTTTGGAAAACGTTTTCACCGCAAAGACAGTTTGTTTAGAACATAACGAACCTTTTGTTCAGTGACATTACTTCCGGCTTTATGACTTCCAAGTCCTGAAAGCGAAGAAGATATAAACTGTACACACATGTTTCCTCTCTCTCTTTAACTTTCTCTCACTCACTCATTCACTCATGAATGAATGAACGAAAGGGTCAAGCTACTCACGGCTCTGGACGTGGGCCCGGGCTTGGAGCAGACTGCTGCAGTCCAAGAGGGGCTGCAGGACGCTGGGGGCAGACTGGCTAAGAATGGTGGGCTGGAACATAACAATAGTAAAGCTTCAACAAATATATAGAGATTGACATATAACACATTTCAACCAAGAACATTAAATAATATACTGTATAACATTTTGTGTTGTACATTTTTTTCTCAGTCTCTTCAGAATATACAATGGGTATGAAGTTTGGATTGTACCGTCTCTGAGAGGAGGTTGAGACGGGTCTGGTGCCTAGACCTGTCTTTAGGAGGGATGGGTAGAGCTTCAGTGGCCTTATGGAACCCAGAGGAAGAGGCTGTGTCCAGGGCAGAAAGGCGGTCACAGTGCCCAGCCCTTCGCTCCCACAAGCTGGGAAAGGAGGAGCCCTCTCTGCAAGACAAAAACGACTGGATGCAAATGATGGTTGAAGACAAAGGAAGAGTAGCAAGATTGAAAGAGAGAGAAAAAATATATCAAATGTTTAAATGCAAAGTGTATTTGTTTGAATATGTGTTTTTATACACACTCACATTCACACAAGCTTGATGTTTCTGCTGTAAGGAGCTCAAAGGAGTTCTCTCTCTGGAGATTGGCTGGAACTTCAGTGCAGAGATCCCCCCCCCCTTTTCTCTCTGTCTGCTAATTTTCAACCATTCCCTGTGTCCCTTCGCTATCTATTTCACCTATCCACCTCTTTTACATGAGCGGGTGAGTGTCCTACTGTTTGTGTGTCTGTGGGAACAGATGGTAATGTTCACCGAGCCATGCTTTAGTGTATACTTTTATCGGTTTAGCTACCTTGAAAAACAAGCCTTCTAGACGTTTACACGGTGTGTGTGTGTGTGTGTGTGTGTGTGTGTGTGTGTGTGTGTGTGTGTGTGTGTGTGTGTGTGTGTGTGTGTGTGTGTGTGTGTGTGTGTGTGTGTGTGTGTAGTGTGACCCACCTGGTCCCCTTTCCAG
>JAVQJS010052066.1:0-22587 GCA_036024795.1 Galaxias rostratus | reverse complement strand
ATCTGATTAAATTAAATGTAATTTATTAATGTTTATTATTATTAAATGATTGATTTAATTGACATATAACATTACCATATTTCAACTCAAAGGATTTTTTTCTTTGATTAGTGATTATTTAAATATTTAAACTTTTTGCTTGTAGTAATATTTTCACATGGTGTAGTTCTTATTCTCTTTAATCAGACAACTTCAGCCTTCGTCATCACCTGATTATTAATTATGGACCCCTGCATTAATTGGTTTGTGTTTATAACCATAAATGTTTGGATCTTATTTGGAGTGTTTATGTTCTCTGAAATGTACAGGAGTCATTAGTGTTCATCCTTTTTTAGTTGATGTTGTATACCTAGAGATTGTTTATGAAAATCCTTGATTCAACTGCACCTGCGTCTCCACAATGAAATTAATACAAGTAATCTTTTTTCCAGATCATTTGTTATATATTACTACAATTGGCTAATATAAAAAGACTTGAACTACTTATAAGAATCAAATACAGTGCAAACTTTGCATTTATTTCTTAAAAGCGATTTGTTCAAAATGTAATTGTGATATTGACTCACAAGCAGCAACAACAATACTGTTTCCATTATTTCTTCCACTTTCAATTTTTTCCTAAGTCAGAGTGAAATTGGAGTTACTACAATGTCCCACTCCCAGAGTCTAGCTCAATGCCTCTTTAATAATAAAGCATATGGTTTAAAGGGTTGCAGTTAATTAGGACGTATCAAGGATGTAAACAATAAAGAGGACCAAATCTTTAGTTTCTTAGAGTGGACGTGCTTTTATAAGACAGTGTCTTAAACGAATGCTCTGATGCACAGTATCTATTGGCAGACATAAAAAAAATAACTGTGTTTTCATAGTTTTAACATTTCCTAAGATTACATCATGATTACCAAAAAAAGCATTTCAAAACAGAAGGTTCCAAATACCAATAAATAAACAAAATATTAATAGCATGCCAAGTTTTTGATGTGATTTACCATCCTCATCCGGCACTACTTTAAGTCCTGTTGCCTTTTCAGCTGTTATAACATTACTTTGGTTATCGTCAGATCCTTTTCCCAAAAAAAGCTTTTCATCAGCCAAGGAGTATGGGCTTGTCTCTTTGTGGGACATGGCTCTCAAGTTCTTATCACTGAAATGTTGCGGAGATGGTGGAAATGATGTCTGGCCGCCCGATGTAGCGCTTCTGAGAACCAGGTAATCAGCACTGTTCTCTCCACTCACTGTAGAAACAGTAAAACAAATATTCAATGGGGATACTACTAGAAGTTAACGTTTTCCAGGGGTGGCCCGATTTCCCCTGTGTTTTTTTTGACATGAAGTGTCACTTAACTTTTTTTACGAGCAGAGTTTAAAGCACACTTTGCTGAAAGCGTCATGCTCAGCCTTAATTTTTTATCTATTCTCTCTCAATTCATCTTTGTAACAAAATTGCCCCAAACTGAATTGGTACCAAATTTCACTTCTTAGGCTCAGCAACAATTGCTGGTCTTTTTGTGAACAAGACTGTGACAACAAGCCTGTCAACTATTTGAAAGTGTTGGTTATAAAAAAAAGAAGAAAAAAAAGAAACTAAAACTGATTGCTCAGCTGTTTGCTGAATATTAAGTAGACTTTGGTGCTCCACTAGTTAAGTAATATGGGCTATGGTAAACTATTTCCATCATTCAATTATTGTAGATCTAAGGTTACCCATTAGTACAAACAATTAGTCCATAGGTGGACAACGCTGGAAAATCAAAGCCATGTAAAGAGTTGAGCAACACAGTTACTATTTTAGTGCCTATCTGGTTAGCAACAAACTATTTAGTAAATGTTAACAACACAAAATGTTGTTTAAAATCTAACACACATTACAAATAAATGGTTAATATAACAACAGCCAGCTTTGCTGATGTAACTATTTGTTCTGGTTAATCTCTATTTCTGTAACTGCAGCTATTTAATGTTAGGCAAGCTTTTAAGCATAAATGATCACTGCTGCAGGAACCTATTTTTAGTGTAGTATTAACCAGGTATCAATTTACTGTTACCAAATCACATCCAGGACATTCTGCCAAATCTCCATGTAACTCGATTCAAATTCATTTTGGGGCGAAGTGCATTCCAGCTGCTTTTTCTTGGAAAAAAATATTTTTGCACATGAAAGAGCTTTATCAGTTTTACAAATTGTAACCACATTACACTGTAATTCATGGCAATGTAAAAATCAATTTAATTGCAAATGCAGTTTAAATTCCATACTTTGTCAGCAAGTTTGTTTAATTGGGATGTATGTGCATTATTTCGGTTAAATATTGTGTTTAATTGGTTTAAAGTGCAAGACGATTCCAAATGAGAATCAATCTTGAAAAATTAACATATTAAACATTTAAT
Source organism: Galaxias rostratus (assembly GCA_036024795.1). Lineage (NCBI taxonomy): Eukaryota > Metazoa > Chordata > Actinopteri > Galaxiiformes > Galaxiidae > Galaxias > Galaxias rostratus. The sequence goes on along the minus strand of JAVQJS010052066.1, from coordinate 20,199 downwards.
CCAGAATCAATACTTGACATCTTGTTTAGATAGATTAGATGATTGGATTAGATTCTTATTGTCATTGCACAGAGTACACGTACCCAGACAACAAAATGCAGTTAGCATCTAACCAGAAGTGCAAAAGAAGCAGTAAAATGTATGTGTTTTGTCACATACTTGCTTTTATTTTATAGTATTAAATTACGAGTATAAAATACCGTTTAATTATTTACATGAATGAACTGCTAGCAGGTATGCTGCATCATGTTTCAGTATATGTGTGCCTTATTTTCTTGTAAATACATAAAGGTTCCATATTTCAGCATATTCATAAACACAAATTTATAAACAGCAAAATTATAAACACAATTATATGAAAAAATTAAATACCATTTCATCATAAATGTGTACCAAATATTTCTGTTGAAAATGAGTTCGGAACAATGTGTTTGGAGGACTTTTGAGCTGTTACTTGGCTGCAAAGTGCTGCGATGCTTGTGATATAGGTTCTGGAATGATTGGCGGGTAGCATTCTCGTTAGGGTATCAATCCTGACAAAATATTTTGGAAAACAAATCACGGGTACCTAAATGAGGGTTTACCCTACCAGCACTCTTTAATGAGTACCAGCCCAACCTCAGCAATGTGATCAAATAAAAGTACACCAAAAAGTTACAAATTGGGGAATGTTTGGTTACTGAAGCTGACCAAAATGTGGTGTGCAAAATGTGGTCTTTATTTGTATAATACATTTCCTGTTTAATATGTAACTAAATTGTACAGAGAATCAAAGTCACATATGAATGAAAACATGTGTAAACTTTGTTGACAGCTTCCTTAATTATATTTGCAATAAAATGCAAGATTTAAGATAGCTAAAACGGAACTCATTTTGGAAGTTATTATTGATCTGACTTACTGTTTTTGGCTTCTGTGGATCCTACACTTGATTTTGATGCAGTTCGATTAATAGTGGAGCTCCCTCTGTGTCTCTGGTCCATGTCAGAGGGACATGTATTCAAAGCAGGCTTTTCTGGCACTGAGCTTTGAAGTGGCAGCAAGTCAGCTTCGTCCTCTGCACCTGAGAAAAAATAAACATTTACAAGAACATTAAGTTCCACATTTTTTACTTATGTGACAAGAAATTATGATGAGCCTAATTTGTGTACACATTACAGTTTAAAACCTATAGAGATTTGTGGTCTAATGACCACCAACGTCAAAACTAAATGTATTAAAAAATGTAAAACAATTGTGAAATCTGTAAACAGTTTTTGTCATGCATTCTAATAACTGCAACTCACATTTGGGTGGTATCGGCTCTAAGTTCAGCCTGTCTTTCTCTACAGTAGAACTATTTTCATCGGTCTCGTCTGTTTCCTCTGCTGATCCTGAGCTTGACTCAGACTCTAATACAGAAGCGACATCACTGATGAAGTGACTTCCAGCTGTCAGTGTGGGGCCAAGGCCCGAATCGTCTTCAGGTTCAAGTGGCAGTGATAATTGTGAGCCAAACGCAGAACTTCTCCAAGACTGGGAGTCGGGTCTGTATCTTCCACTGACTGTGGACAAGGTTGAAAGAGCACAGAAGCTTGACTCAAGATGCAAATTAATGTCTCAACTGAAATTGTAAGTTTGCATGTCTGTAGTAGTGAGTGAGTGAGTGAGTGAGTGAGTGAGTGAGTGAGTGAGTGAGTGAGAAAGAGTTTGAAGTTTACCAATAATGTCATTATGAACTGCTCAAGATAATCTCTGTTACGGTCTGTTGGTGTCAACGTACAATGTTCTGCTTGTTCTACTGGGGACACCATCTCTGCATTGTCCCTGTCTCCTCTGACCTCTGACCCCGACTCAGACTCCGCTACAGACGCAGTATCAGCTTCGGAGCTGCTCTCAGCACTGTCCATGTGGAGAGAAGTCAAACCTTCATCGGATTCACGTGTCTGTGAGCTGAATTCAGAGCTTCCTAATAGCAAGGTATCGTCTTCGTCTCCTGCACTCGCTGTGGGAACACAACACACAAAAGCTTGGTTCATTCCCAAAGGAAAATGACTTGAATGTGTGTTCCCTGAGTTAGTACTAGCCAGTGCTATACCTTTTGTATTATACCTCTTCTGACAAGTTTGATGCTGCTATTAGAGCTAGATAGGTATAGGGGAGTTAAATCCTTCTGAAATGTCATTGACTCAACAAAAAAGCTCACAAGCAGCGCACAATACGAGTCCCTGAAACTCACTGGTTTGTGGCAACCACTCGTCCATTTCCACGGGAGACATCTTCAACCGAGCCATGTCTTTATCCTCTCTGGATTTGGAATAAGACTCAGCCTCTGTTTTGGAAGATGCACTAGCAACAGAGCTCCTTTTAGAACCAGGATTGAGACCCACAACATAATCTTCTTCACCAGCCAGACATGTCTGGGAGCCAAATTGAGAGCTTTTCTTAGACAGGGTCTCAGCCTGCGTCTCTCCATTTACTGTGTAAACAGAAAGACACAGAAAACACTTACAACATTGAACACGCCGAAACGTGATGAAAGAACATTTTATAAGATTTAGCAGGGAAATTGCATGTTGTGATAGCCATACATTCCTACATAAATTCTTGATTAACCCTGCCTGTGAATATAATATGACAAAGCATAAATACTTTTGGTTAGGTGGCTTTGGATTAGATTTAATAGGGAGCCATCGAAACTCAAGGCTGAATAAAGTGGTTCCCTGCGATGCAGAGATATAAAATTAACTAACCACTAAGGTGAGCTACAAGACTTAAACAGCTTACTGGTGCATGCAGCATGGTTAGCCACAGGAATCTACTCACTGCTTTGAGTTCTCCACTCATGGGCTCTTGTCTGTTCTGGTGGTGACAACATATGGGTCTCATCGCTGTCATCTTCGGATTCTGAGCTTGATTCCGACTCCGCTGTGGAAGCCGGTGTGTCCGGTGTGAGTCGGCCTTCAGGGCTCAGAGTGGAGTCCGTTTTATTTAATGACTTAGGCTTGCATTCCAGTATCCTTTCACAGCCTGATTCAGGTATGTCCTCTTCACTCACTGGTGACACACACACAAAGAGATGAAAAAAATGAAGTTGTAAGAAATATGTCTTTACTACGGTTAAATGTTATTGTTGGAAATGTCATCGTTTTTTTTTCTCCAGCTAATACTCATACATTTTTAAAGCAATTTACCAAGTCTCAATCCACTTTCTTATAGGAGATAATATCTGCAAAACTAAATATGTGGATCAGGCTTTACATTTTGAAGTTATGTTTCTTCTCAGAACTAGAGTTTTTACTGGCCTCTGTTACTCACTTTTTGGTTCTTGAGGGTTCATCTCATAGGTTCCTACTTGTTCTACCGGAGTCTCCTCTCTGTCTTCTGTTGATTCTGAACCGGACTCCGACACAGGTTCCAAGCCAGAATCTTCTTGTGGTTCATATGGCAGTGATGTCTCTGAGCCATCTTCAGAACATCTCTGGGACAGTGAGTCAGATCTGTATTCTCCACTCACTGTAGAGAGATAATTACCTCATTTTAATGTTGCTATAATATTTTTACTTTTACTTTTAGTCTAACAGCCACTATGATTTACTTTTACTGATTCTGGGGGGCAGTTATAAGTCCATTGCCTTTTACATAAAATCACACAAGACGAGTGTGGATGGTTGCTCTAACTCACTGGTGAGCAACAATGACTCGTTGCCTTCAGCTTGTTCAGCTTGTGAAATCATTGGAGTCTCGTTTTGGTCCTCTTCGTATTCTGAACTTGATTCTGACTCTGCTATGGAACGGCTGTCAGTTTGAGGGCCACTGTTAGGACTTTCAGCAGGGCTCAAACTTGACGGAGTGTTACCCAAGCAAACGTCTTCTTCCAATCCCCTTTGCAGTGTTGTTTGTGAGCCCAATTCACTGCTTTTAAGTGGCCAAGGATTGCTATCTTCTCTGCTCACTGTCGAAAAAAAGAAAGTAAAACTAGGTCATGAACAAATGCTTGTGGTAACTTGTCCACTACTTATCGAAAAACTATTTATTTACATTCAATGCATTTTTTTTACAACTTTTCACTAGCTTCTTGTAAATATGGACTCACAGTTTGCTGTTTGTTCAGTTGGTGACATCATCGTTAGAGTCTCCTGCTTTTCCTCTTCGAGTCCTAAACTGGATTCAGACTCTACTACGGAAGCAATCTCATCTTCACTTTCACCAGCGGAAGTCTTAGTTGAGTTGAGGACAGAACTGTCTTCAGGCTGGTTCTGCGGCTGTGTCAATGAACTGAGTTCAAAGCCAATCATGGTTTGGAAATCAGCTGTGTCATCGCCAATCAATTTGGAAAAAGAAAAAAAGATCACATTTCCTACTTGCTTTGTTTATTAACAATGTAAAAGTCTTAAGTAAATACATTCAGTGACCTTGTATGCCATACTGTTAATCAGTATGTACATAATTAGGTATTATTGCAAACAAGCCCAGATAAGATGACAAAAAACTCACAGTCTGCTGGTAGTGGTCCTGATTTTTCTACTGGAGACATTTGAGTCTCTTCATTGTCCTCCATGGATTCTGAACTAGAGTCTACATCAGAAGTGCTATCAGCTGTGTCACCATGATCCGAAAGGTGAGTGGAGTAGGTGGAGTAGGTGGCTAAATCCTCTTCATGTTGACATGGCAGTGATGACTGTGAGTTCAAGTCAGAGCTTCTCCGGGAGAGGACTCCAGCTCCATTTTCTCCACTGCCTGTAGAAACAGTAGAACAAATCATCAAATAAAGGGGGAACCTAAAACAACTTAAATAAAATAAAAAGATAAAAATGCTGCCAGAGACAAACAGTTTTTGGGTTTTGGGGTTGTAATCATATGAAATAAGACTCACCGGCTGATGGGATTGACTCAATTGTTTCTGATTGCTCTGGTCGTATAGTTTCAGATTCAGGATGTTTTGATGGTAAAAACTCAATAGCTTCAGCTTGTTCTGCTGGTACTGACTCTGTGGGTTCATATTTCTCTGGTGGTATGGACTCAATGGTTCCAGATTGAACTGGTGGTAACGACTCAATAGTTTCAGTTTGCTCTGGTGGTATTGACTCTGTGGGTTTATATTTTTCTGGTAGTATGCACTCAATTATTCCAGATTGTTCCTGTGGTATTGACTCTGTAGGTTTATATTTCTCTGGTAGTATGGACTCAATGGTTCCAGATTGTTCTGGTGATATTGACTCTGTAGGTTTATATTTCTCTGGTAGTATAGACTCAATCGTTTCAGATTGCTCTGCTGGTATTGACTCTCTAGGTTTATATTTATCTGGTAATATGGACTCAATTGTTTCAGATTTTTCTGGTGGTAAAATCCTGACATGGGTTTCTTTGCACTCCTCTCTGGACTTGTAACTTGACTCTGACTTTGCAATTGAGGCTGCATCAACCATGGAGCTACCACCAGACATCTGACAGGAATTAACACTGGTGTCCTTATCAGTCTCCTTTGAGGAAAGGTTCTCTAAAAGTGTGTCTTTTGGGGGCTGGGCTATGTTGTCTAATGTGAGACTTTTGGCCAATACTGGCTGTGATTTCTGTTTCTTGAATGCAGAGGGTCCAGGGAGTCGGGAAGCGGTCATGCTCTTTTCATCCCCTATGAATGTAAAAAAAACAAACCGAGACAGTGAGAGACCTGACTTTGGGTCAAATAAATTTCAAAGCAGCATGTCATCTTAATTTCATATTTCTATAAAACATTTATAGTCAAAATAAACGCCTATTATAATGTTTGACATGAAACCACATAATAAAATCCTACAGGCAGCATGGGTTTGTTTGTGTCTTACTTTCAGTAGGAAGGCATGGGTAGGCCTCTCTCCTTCTCACTGGTGCATCTAGCACGCTTAGCTTCCTCATGACCATTGAAAGCCAACACTCTTCATTGTGATTTATTTCACTGGCAAATAGTTCCCCGTAGTTCTCTGCTACCATTTCTTCAATCTTGTTCAGCAACTCTCTCGCTTGCGTGTCGTCGTCTATCTCATTGTTGTCAAAGAGATGATACCTGGTTCCACACTTCTGAACCACCCACTGGAGGTTCGCTTCACTCTCAATGTGCTGTTCAATGGTTTTTCCTTTCAGAAGGTCTCCATGGGTGAACAGCACTATGGCATGATCCCACACTTTCTCAGTCAGAAGCTCCACGTGGTCCTCCAGAGCCTTTCTGTCTTTGTCAGAGAACGATGCATACCCTCGAATGACCAGGAGGAGTGTGTGTGGTCCTGGCGAACAAATGGAGACACTGCGAATAATTTCCCGTTTGACTTGTTCTGGAGTGTCCTTTAGGTCATGATGTTTCCACCAACCTGGTGTGTCGACCACAACAACCTGCCTGCCGTCAACTTCCCCCTGTTTTTTTTCACACTGAACTGCTGTGTTTGTGTCAAACTCATCTGCATCCAGGATGGTGTTGCCTGATGAACTTTTACCAGCATACCTATTCCCCAGGAGCACAATCCTTATCTCTGGAAGACGAAGAAAGTCACCTGAGGAAAAAGGAAAGCGGAGAATCTAATTTGACGTATCATACTGTATGCGATTTATATAATTTTTGCTATATTAGTTTGGGTTATATATCTAAAACCAAAACTAATATAGCAAAAAATTTTTATTAATCCATCAATTGTCTGCTTATCCGGTTGCAGTGGCAGCAGGCCCAGCAGGGTATTCCAGCCATCCCCTATCCCAACAATGCTTTCTAGATCCTCCTAGAGGATTCTGTTGCATTCCCAGGCTAGACGAGATAAATAATCTCACCAGCGTGTTCTGGGTCTACCCCGGGGTCCCCTACCAAAAATTATTTGAATAATTCCCAATGTTCTTTTAACTGTAAGCACATTTGACCTGTTCATTTATCTTTACAGTAAAACCACCACTCACAGTGATTTTTTTTTGTCAAATGTTCCGTATGTAATTGGCCAAAATATTTCTAGAATTTTCATCGGAGCAGGCCAACAAGCCAACCTCCTGAGTCTCTGATCCCTCCTAGAGACCCTCCAAGACCCTCCCTTTAAATAGTATGCATACATGCTCGGCACACTGACATGCTTGTTAACTCTAGGTCAATATTTTCGGATACAGCCGGGCTTTGAACCAGGAGTATGCACACAAGATGATTGGCAGCCAGGTAGTCATGCCTCCTTGCAACAACTTAGTTAGACAGTGTCTAAGGTCCTCTATTTAAAGAATCCTTAACCCCAACCACATCAACCAGCAGTGTAGGAGTAAAGTGTACATTTGTGAAAATGATGTAAATCACGTACTGATGTCATAGAGAGCCCCACTCGTTTCTGCCACCAGGTCATCTATGGTCTCCAGCAGCCCTGTGACCTGGGAGCCGTCTCCTCTGTTCTTATTGCTGAGGACATGATACCTGTTTCCACACTTCTCAACAACCCACTGGAGGTATTCCTCACTGTCAATGTGCTGCTCAGTGGTCTTCCTTCCTGGGCAGTCCCCGTAGGTGAACAGTACTATGGTGTGCCTCCACACTCTATTGCCAAATAATCCTAGGTGCTCTCGCACAGTTTGCCTGTGTCTCTCAGAGAATGAACGATCCCTTCTTATGATCAGGAGGAACACATGGGGTCCTGGGGGACATAGAAATACGCTGTGCACAATGTTCTGTTTAACTAGTTCAGGAGTTCTGTCCAAGGGCACGTTCCTCAGCCATCCGGGAGTGTCGACCACAGTGACCTGCCTTCCCGCTACCTCTCCGAGTCTTTTTACGGACCGATCAACTGCCCTTAGGTCGAACACTTCTCTTCCCAGAATAGTGTTTCCAGATGAAGTCTTTCCTTCACCTCTCCATCCCAGTAGCACAATCCTTAACTCTAAAAGAGTTTCGGACAGGTTTCAGACAAGAAAAACTCAAATTGCCATTCTGATTTTATCCTCATTTGTATTTGTAAGAAACACAAAAAGGTACCAACAAAAATTATATCTATTCTGTGAGTCTTGAGATTACTTTACCTGATTGTATAGGTTCATTGGTAGGCATTATCAAAGTCTCACGCTTTCCCCCTCCAAATATTCTGTCTGGAACACTCCTACAATCAAACAGTCAACAATATTATGATACCTCTGGGTATAATCCAAAATCATTAAAGGCAACGTGCTAATGTGTGGTTGAAAGGATGCCACTCAACAAAGTTGAACTGGACAGGCAAAAACTGATTCCTCTTGATTCAAGTCACTTTAGTCACACACATCCCCATCCAATTGTTGTGTAAACACGGCTACTGTTTTTGACTGACTAAATGGCGGAGCTGTTTGTCTTACTTGACATCGAAAATGCGACCACTAAAAAGTATTTCCTCATGCTATGTAAGCACAAGGCGTTGCACTCATGATGACCAGTGCTATTCATATCCCCACTCATGTCAGCAGTAATATGCTGCCACAGGTGTCCAATTCCCCTAACAGAAACACCCGTCAATTACTTACTTGAACACAAAATATAGAGCAGATAGTAAACACATACAACCCAAACCATTTGAAATATATTCAGTTAAAATAAAGACACTTTCTAGAATAGTCTTGCATTCAACAAGCAATGCAACGGGCCAACAATGTTCTCCCTCAATTTAGGTCATAAGTCATATAGTATACAGCAATGGTTCAACAAAATGACAAGAAACACATTTTCTACAGCAAAGTAAAAAATATAACGAGCAATATAAAATATTTGCATACCATTATCTTTAAAAGATCCTTCTGCTATGGTAAGCTAGAAGATTGAAAAAAGAGACAGAAGTCAGAGCCCCTCCCCTTCCAACTTCTTAAAGGTAAAACTTTGCCTTGGCCTTGCTGCGGAGGAAAGAAACTTGAATGTATACCAATTTCAAAGAGATTCACAGCCATCACGTGTAGATATTTAAACTAAAGACAGTCATTTCAAATTAACTCAGTTGCAAAGTATAACGATTGTTTATACAATAACTGTAACTAAAGTTGTTATTTTTGGGGTGTGCACTTGTTGTTTCTGAGGATAATTCAGAGCCTATGTTTCATCTCAGTTATTAGGCCATGTGGAAAAACAAACAGCCTGACCCTTTGTCCCTTTTCTCTCTGTCTCTATTGGAAACCTTCAACTGTAAACACAAGGAGCAAGAGAAAATTAGATTGTTGTAGTACTGGTTGGGTAATTTGCTGCGTTTATGCACGTCTGAGTGTGTGTGTGCGTGCGAGTGTGTGTCACTTTATTTGATTGTGATACAAAGGCATTACATGTCTTTCCGATAATTTACTGTTCACATGAAAATCATATTATTATGTAACTTTATATTTCTAAACATAGCCTTTTGTGACTTACTCCCCAGTAAGTTATTATTTGTCTGAATTCGTTTCTTATGATGCTTTTTTTCTTCAGATGACATGAAGATGCCTGAGAGTGTGGAGGAAAACAAAAACACACGTGACTCTCCTCTTTTCTCAACGGAAAAACAAAGGAAAATAGTTTGTGTGTGTTTTTAGAATGTCCAATTATATTCGCTGAAGGAAAGAGGTGTATTTGACTGTTTGTGTGTGTACATAGAAATGCTTGTGCGTATTCTTGTATTACCAGATCAGTAAAGGTTTTCATCTTCACATCCACCACTCACCATCTCCCTCTAAATGGGACTTCACACAAACTTCATTCAGTCATATAACTGCATCCCATTGATCATACACAAATTATTATTTAAACTGCTGTCTAATAGGCAAAACTCAACACAGTGGGATCGGAATATATAAAGGCTACAATTACATCTAAAGGCCCGTCTTTTATATTACCTTGTGATGAGCATGCATCCCCTGCTGCACTTCAGGACTGCATTTTGTATTGTATTGTCAAGAGAGCATTAGCATCTGTTGACATGAGGCGTCTGCTGACATGGATGATAGGTCACACACACACCCCATTGACTAGGAGGGCACCATGCCATCCCCTGCTCTCTATAGAAGGGAATATTGATCAAGAGCATGTGATGTATATTAATGTGTCAAAAGATTCCACACAGATGCCTATCTACAAAGCTGTTACATATACAGCACATGCATATAGAATGCAACCTCAACATCACACACAATCTCATAGAATAAATATTGTGGCCTTCTGTAAAAGGTGTCAAATAGGCACAAATAAGCACTATAATACAGTATATAGTGTTAAATGTGTTCAAACTAAATTACATTTATCTGGCACTATACCAAACACATAGCTGGATACATTATGACGGCCATTTTTTTATGCACAGAAAAGTACATTCAAAGCATATTCTCATACACCCATTGATTGATCCTAGTCCTTCAAGCCAGTGCAGAAAATGCCACTTAACCTGTGCTGATGTCAATAGAAGCTACATTTTGAGCAACTGACATAAACGTCATTGTTCATATCCATCTGGATCCAACCAGTATTTTTTGTTCCGTTCAACGGAATATGATCATACTTTTCTATTGAAATCAGAATGATAATCGTACGAGAAACTCTAATGACATTAATGGATAATGTAGGTTGTGCATGCAGCCCCATCAATTCAAAAGTCTACTGATGCAGTTTACCACGATGTTTTGCTTTTTGCAAGTCATAAGCAAGTGGGATAGTCTTCTTTCAGTGATTGAAGAAAAATAACATCTATTTTTTTACCACAAGGCATTGCTGAACATGCTGTCTTTACACCGGGCATCCCCTTTAAAGCCCAACCATTGGTCACACACTCTAAAACACAGTAGGACTAAAGTCTACTAAAACCTAAAGTCTTAGCCTATCAGCACAGTTTGAAAAAAAAAAAAGTAGCTTTAGGTAAATTTATCAAGGTACAACATGAAAAAAATACCCGTTTGTTTCACTTGAACTCTTTATAGTACTAACTAGAGGATATGTCAGACAAGTGTTTTGATTTACCATTTAAAAGATATTACGTCATTCTATTATACCTTTCAAACAGGATTACATTCTTTGTCAGTTAACCCTGCACATATCTACATGAAAATAAATAGTTTTACAGGTAATTAATCCGGGGCCGTTATTTGTCTACCCATATGGCACGTTCCTGAGAAACTGTTTGATAGATATGTATAATTGCATGTACAAACGTGAACTGTGCAACGAACCACGCTACCCACAAAACACCGCGCTAACAGCAGTTCAGAGGTCGGGCTGTCCAGCTAGCGCGTTTTCGGTGCATGTAAAGTTCGTATATTTACAGAGATTACACCTATTATGTAATGTGTGTTGTAATCATCTTGTAAACTGCACGTGTATCAGTAACTTTACTTGTAAGTGTATGAACGGGGCGGTCGTGAATGATAATCCTGTCAAGGATTGTTGCGGTGGTTTGAACAACTTGGATTACAGCAAGGTATAGTAAGCATACGGAACAGTTCAGTGACAGCATTCACCATATTGACAACCGAGATGTGTAAAGTAGATGCGTGTAGCGATGCATTCTATTAATTTATGTTAGGCGGTTCACTCATATAATACTTTCAAATTGCAAAAGATGTTAGTGACGTAGGATAGAGCAGCTACTTCAAAACCTTTGTTATTAACAGACCGAAGGAGATTTTAAAGTAGATAATATTTCGGATGAACACAGTGTTGTCTACAGTCAGTTGCTTTGTGTAAGGGTCATATTTAAATTGTACGTTCTTACACGTCAACCAATCAAGTTTTCACGCGTTTATCGAAAGCGATTTACAATGAGTTTACGGAGACAATCCGCATGATCAATTTAGGGATACGTGCTCAAGTCGTGGTGTTGATGTTGGTGTTCACAGGTCTCGAAGCCTTTTCGTCATAAGGTTGCAGTTCTAGCCAATAGGCAGGCAATCACTATTCTATGTGGAGTTGGAACGTTCACAATCAAGAGAATATCTTTAACCATAAAACTAAAATAAATTATGTATAAGTACTTATGTACACAAGTTAATCCTTAATAGGTTACATGCTTCTAGGGAAATGTGAAATTTGTCAACCACAAACAAGGCAAAACATATTGTGTAATGATTTTAAGACACATCCAAACGGCTGCTTTCATAGTAATGTATTTATATGCAGAGAAGTCATGCCAGGGTATCTGAGCAAACTTTATCCCTCCTATATATATATATATATATATATATATATATATATACATATATATACACACACACATATATATATGTTTGACACAATACACATGGTCTGTATTCAAAGAACATGCAGAAAACCTGACAGATACTATAGAAAGACAATTCATTATCACATCTGTTTTAACTGTCTGCATTGTCATTTTAAACCTGTCTAGGTGTTCACAAAATAGCAGAAAACTTGAAGAAAAGTTTACATGGGAGTAGTTGGAAGATTATTGACTACTGTTTCATACCATTGAAATCTTTTTTAGCCTAAATGAAGGGTTATTTTTGCGCCGATGGATAATCATGTTTATTTATAACAAATTGTTCTTAAGGTTGTTCCGCTCACAGTGTGAGATTAGGACTAATCCACAACTATAATATCTCTAAGTGTGGGCTTTCATGAGATCATATGATTGCAAATGTTGCCATTCAGGGTGCTGAAAGGTATGACCCATAAAAACCTTATGAGCAAACAAAAACCTCATTTGGCCGCTCGCCCTGTCCACTGTGTGGCTCTCCTTCCTGCCTCTGGGAACTCTAGTCAGCAGGATCACTTTACCCAGAGGCTGCCTCAGAACCCCCTGCCTCGCTAAGAGCTAGTCCCCTGGTTAAATGTCTATGCACCTCAGACAGCCACAGTCCACTGGCTTTGTAGCTCAGACACCCGCAGTCCCCCGGTTAAAGATGGCTGCCTATGCACCTCAGACAGCCAGCCCCTTGGTTAAAGATGGCGGCCAATGTACCTCAGGCACTTGTCACTAAGCTTTTTGTAACCTTGATATCACCCAATTTCCGGGTATTGGGTGAATGAGAATGCTCTGAGGGCTTCCGTGAGAGGGGGTGGATTTGAAGTGTTTGTGTACATATTCTGGTATTTTGGTCCTGGTGTTTTGTCAGCGTGTGCCGGTGGGTTGGATTGATTCGGATTCCAAGCGTCATTCCTCAGACTCAATAAACAGTGAGGATGACTTGAGACCAGTTAATTCTTTCATAGTCTTGACAATGCTGAGTTTACCTATACGTCTTCTTTGTGAATATCACCCCAATAGTTTTTGCTATTGTTATTGGTTGGGTTTTTGAGGTTGTACTTCGGCCATACACTATCACATATATAAACTATCAACAGATTCTTGCTGACAACACATTCAAATTAAATTGCTCTTACATCCTCTCTCTCTCTCTCTCTCTCTCTCTCTCTCTCTCTCTCTCTCAGGTAGACTTCTCTTTCATGGAGGAAGTCATGCGGCTCGTCGACATATATGATCCCAGGTTGTGTGTTGCCGTTATTTCTATTATCTTCAACCCCTTCTTCTGGAATGTGGTGAGTAAATCAACAAATGTTTAAAATCAGTTTGTAACTAGCTATGGATATATTAGCAATAATTTCACACACTCAAAGTGCAGGTTTACTTTTGGTGTGTGAGCAAGTCCATTTATAAAAGCAATTATGCATTATACCTTTGTGCTAAAGTACAAGGTTGTTGCATCATTGTTAAATGGTGAGCCTCATGTGTACTTTCAGACCATTTATAACTAATGACTATAATTAGTATGTTAAGAAATAGCCCCATACAATTATCGCTGTTAGAGGTGGAAACACAACATTTGCTGTGGAAACCTTCAAGACATTTGGTTATACATGACTCAATTTGGACTTGGTACTTAATTGAACCTTTTAACCATGCATTTTCATAATCAGGGATTGTTTTGTAATTTTAAAGAGAGGTTTTAACGTTTGGCCTGCCTGACATGGTTTTGTCTTTATGACATGGCATATTCTTTGAATAAATCAAGCCAAATGCCACTTACTAAAAATGGATTAAGTGAGATTGTGTTTACCTACGATTTTATGCCAACAAGGACAAGTACAAAGTTGTCACAAGTGTTATTGGGCTTATATTTTAGTAGTTTAAAGAAAATCATCTTATGAACAATACTGTTATTTATATTGTCTCGTGCCAAACGCGTTTTGAAAAAATTACACTGAAGCACATATGGTCTATCAGCAACAAAACGTTTTCTCCATGTGAATGACAAAATGGAATTTAGCTTGAACCATCACCCATCCACATCTACTGAAGTTTGTCATGCAATTGCAACTGGCAACATATAAGATGATGTAACTTTTTATTATCCTGATAAGCTGTGTCCAGTGAACATCTTTGTAGGACTCTTTCAACATTATTTCCAAGAGCTGTTCTGGGCAAGAGACCTTCCATTACTTGTAAGTGTTGTGGACTCCTAAGGTGTGAAAATGTAGTATGAAATATGATTGAGGGCCCTGCTTTTCGGTATGAAAACCAATAGTAGCTTTAAAGTTCATCCCTTTTATTTCAGAGGTTGTTCTTCAATCCTTCTCCTTTGCTTAGTCTGTGGATTGCGTGTTTGTGTTGATGGTGAAGTCTTTCGCCGAGGACAGGCCTGCACAGGGTTCCACGTGGTTGTCAGGGACTTGACGACAGAAGGGAGGAGCATAGAGAAAGCAGGGGAGCTAGGCCTGTGGCTCCTCAAAGCAATGGCTGTGAATGGGAGGTCAGCGAGGTCCTCTCCTTTTCACGTGTAGGGGGACTTGCCTCGGGATCCCTTCTTGCTCTGACGCAAAAGTCCTCTGTATGGCCATATGGCTCATATAATGCAAACACACACACGTGTGTACCTCATGGCCCATTGACTTGGGTTGGCCAATTGCTTCGTTGACTAATTCTCAACTGCTTCCTAGCATAAATCTTTTCTGTCACTTTGTACATTTCCATTTTCACTGCATAAGTAATTATATTTAATCAGTTAACCTTAAATGATAATATAACCTCTATAACTATTTAGGAAACAAGGACTGGGTCGCATAGGGAAATTAAACTTCTGATACAATGCTTTGAGCTGTATTGTACAGTTTGATTTCTTAAAGGAACAGTTGAATTATTTGGGAAATAAGAGCGTCATAGGTAAGACGAGAAACATAAGTGTTAGGATTGTCCGTCTCTTAATTCTCTTGATTGTTCTTTGCTTAATATAAAGCGTCAATAATGACTAACATGGCTCCATCAAAAGTGAAAAATATATCAACCTATGCTGCCCACTTCCGGATAAAAAAGATTTCACCTTTTCGTTACGTCACGTCCAAAATAGGTAGATACAAAATGTACAAAAAATAATATAGGAAAATATGACAGTGCCTTGAAGTTCAACAAGACTTAGTGCCCCTGTGTTAAAAAGTAATAGTCCTCTTAGACTCAATAACTAGTTATACCACCATTACTTTCCACATGTGCAACCAGTACCTTCCTGTTGTTACAGAGTTATGTTACAATGTCTTTTCTTATCCCCAGAATGGAATTGTACACACGTCTTGTGTCTTCAACTCACTGACATTGCTTTTAGGGCGTGAAGTGGCAACTTTATATAACCACAATTAAGACGGGGAAAAAGACTTGGTCGAGATCGAGTGTAAAATATAATTAAGACTAAGACTCTCGTCATTCGACCTGGTTTCCATAGTAACAGTTTAGATGGTGCTGGCTGATGAGAAAAGGGAGACGTGAAGAGTTCAGGTGATTCATGTACGTCTTAACAGAAATGGCATTCCATAGATATGTCAAACATAAAGCACATGTTTTAGTGACAAAAAATGGTATGAGCTCTAATCATGTGTTCTTTCATAATGTCTTGTTTATGCAAGAAACACCCATTTGAAGACCACAACAAGCGAACTCACCGTTACTGCTTTCTCATGGGATAGAACCTTTCGTCTTGTTCCAGACGGCTTGGTGCTCTTTGCATAACAAGGGTCCTCATTGTACACAGTGTTCCCCCTGAAACAGACGTAGACAAAGCTGCTTGGGCAGGGGATGGATCTTAGTGGGAGGGCAGGGTGCTGTTTATGTACCCGTCGCTGCGTGACCTTTTCCCTCACAAACTTGTACAGGTTTTGTATGAAGTCACCCACGGACAGATCTTTGGAGACAGCCAGGGATGCTCCTGACTTGACTCATCAGCATGACATGTGCGTTTGTTCATGAAAGTTCTGGATGTACTGAAAAAAACCATTGAAGGTCTGAACCCTCGCTGACAGGGCATCCGTCCATCCAGGATACGTTGCCCAGCGCTGATTGAAAGTTCTCTATTTGCCGCTCCTGTGGATGCTATTAACAGTTGCGTTGTGAAGACGTGGGTGACGTCACTTGTCGAAGCGGTTGAGTGTGTAGGCTGGCGGAGGGGAGGGTCGCGGCGACAGCATACTTATAACTACGTGTGCGCACTGACAATTAATCTGCGTTAATCAGTCTGCTGCTCTGGCTATATTTAGAGTTCAGCAATAGCTGCCTCTCTTGCAATGATTAGGGCATAAATAGGAGCTGTCTTTACTTACTCCGCTTTTCACAAACACACATACGCTCATGTACAATAAACACGCAATCGCACATTGACAGGGGCCAATAATTAATCATTCTAAAACTATTGTCTTTTAATCGGGTTGTCTTTGTCTTGTATGTATGATGCACACGACAAACACACCCTTTGCTGACATGTTTCACTGCCACCCAAAGCGTTTCCTAAGGTGGACTGGGCTCTGGTGGAGGTATCTCGTGATGGAGACTGTGGGTAAGCGTTAACACTGAGTTGACGTTTCTCCAGAGAGCCCCTAATGATTCCACACATGCCAGGTTTTGTTTGTTGGTTTGTTTGTCGGCAGGGAACAAAGAGACCACCCCTGGGAGGGGGCACAAGGGCCTGGCTGAGGCTTGATTTTCTCCAGCACGCTCTGACTCGCCACACTGTGTGGAGAGGGTCCTTTTTTTGGTCCCAGGTGCCTCTCTGTGTGCTGCACCTGATCTCAAAAGGATGGTTGGACAGAACGAAGCAAGCTTTCCTAATGTGAAAGCTTTTCCCCCTTTTCCGTTTCTCTCATCTGACCACACTTCTTCCTCTTCTAGCTGCCATTTCACTTCTTTTGTCACCACCTTGTTCTTATTTTCTTTTCACTCCGTCGGATTGCAGGTGTTGTGTTTGGGCTGTGGTATGTTTGGAATTTCTGTGTGTGTGTGTCTGTATGTGTCTGTGCTTGACTTGTCGCTAATGGCTGCAAGACAACAAATGTTGGAGAGACTGTACACAAAATGAATAGTGCTTCTCTGCTTTGCACTTGACAGACTTCTTACCACTTTGTGGGGACTACAGTAGCCGAAGCGTTATGGAATGAAGTCAATTCGCATAATAGCACACAAAGCCCTTTCTGGAGAAGAACAGCCTGAGCAAAACAAATGCGTCAAAGTCCGAATGAGGACAACAAGCGTGCGTGGTTCAGAAACTGTTCGCACCAAGGGTTGTGTTAGTTTTTTTTTTAAATATTTTCTTTCTACCTCATGTTTTGGATGTCTTAAGTTGGTCTTGGTCCTCCAAGCAGGGCCTCTCTTCTATCTGCTTTGCTACTGAATAGTGTGAGTTATATGGAGAATGGTGAATGCGTTTTGACGATCATTTTGCGGACGCTTTTATCCAAAGCGACTTACAAAATCAGTGCTTTCAACAAGGCCAGGTAAATAAAACTCCGGTCAGGTAAATAAGATAGGTGCATGCCGACCTTGCATGCATTCGCTTTCGGGTGCGCCGTGGAAAGGCTGCACTGACGATGGCTCGTAGTTTTTTTGCCAATTATCTTGTTTATTTTTTTATAATCAGACGACTCTCATATGTATGCTCATTCCCTGTACCTTCAATGCGCATCATCACATCACAATCCTATGCACATAATCATCAACACTCCTGCACTTTATACATGTAAAATATTTTGTACGCCAATTCCCACTGTCCATATCCCCCATCTGTACAAATGACGTATATCTTCGTTACTTTTATATTATTTATATTTCTGGTATGGATATTTTGGCTCTGTTCTACGTAGTTGCTGCCCGCCATGTCATGAGAATGTCTTTGCTCAGAATGATCCTGTATTATACTGTGCATTTGACAAATAAAACACTTTGAACTTTGAACCTAATGACCTTGATAAAAGCTTAGAAAGTGCTGTATTAAGCACCAGGATACAGCACAGGAACATCGCAAACTTAATGTAAACTATTTCAAAGTACAAGCAATTACTTAGTATAAGTACAATGCTGATAAGACACATTACATTTAAGAACCAAGATGAGTCAAAACAAGTGAGTCTTTAAGGTTTGACAAAGTGTGCAAGGACATTGCAGTCCTGATGTTTGTGGCGAGGTCATTCCACCATTGAAGGACAAGGACAAAGAACAGTCTTGATCGGCGTGCCGGACTACCCTTTCTACAGAGTGAGGGGGCAACAAGGCGACATCCGGCAGAGGAGCACAGTGGAAGGTCTGAGAATTGACTGTAGGTGCGAGGGTGCGGTTCCATTCGTCGCCCAATAGGCTTGGACCCGTGTATTAAATTTGATGTGTGCTGCTACCAACAGCCAGTGCAATGTGTGAAGCGGATGAGTGGGGAGGTTGAAGTTGTTCTCTCATTTGCAACAAATGACCAAACACTTACATTGAACACCATAATTCTATACATCCAGTCAGAATACAATCCCTAAGGATACAAGAGCTTTGTTTAGGCGGCTGCTTCAGATGTGATGTGTTCATTTTCTTATGGCTTTTAATGGCAGCAGTGCTACATAAAGAAAGCCCTGTTGTGACACCAGATACCCATTCGGAAAACATGTAATGCCCACTGTGCAGATTCCCCACAAACTACACTGCATCAACTGGTTACCTGTTGTGTGACCAGATTCCCAGAAGTCAAATATGAGACAGGTATTCCCTAGAATTTTCGGGGGACAAATTGAAGGCCATTTCCTAAATTTCTGTGAATTATGGATATTTATATTGAACTTCTCAAAGTTTAAAGTGTTTTATTTGTCAAGTGCACAGTATAACACAGGATCATTCTGAG
Organism: Galaxias rostratus; assembly: GCA_036024795.1. Classification (NCBI taxonomy): domain Eukaryota; kingdom Metazoa; phylum Chordata; class Actinopteri; order Galaxiiformes; family Galaxiidae; genus Galaxias; species Galaxias rostratus. Next base: position 1,164 of record JAVQJS010052066.1, on the reverse strand, counting down.
CAAAGAAATTTTTATGACATGGCAGGCAGCAACTACGTTGAGCAGAGCCAAAATATCCACACCAGAAAAATAAATAATGCACACACATGCACAAACACGCACTCTAGGGTACAGTAGTAGACGGCACTATTAAGACCAAAGACCAGTTACAGTAGTAGACCGCGCTACTTACCCACATCACCAAGTACGATAGTTGATGGCGCTACTCACGTACATTTCCAGTTACCGTAGTAGACTTTACCACAGACACACCACCAAAACGTTACAGTAGCAGATGTCATATATCACTAGCCCGAGCATGTTATACTATAGATGGTGTTAATCATAGTGATAACTATCTAGATATCCTTAACATAAACAAATAAAGCATTTATTCCTTACTAAATTGAATTTTTTTGACCTGGTCAAGGACTACCTATTATACAGCTAGCTAACTTTTGGTTCTAGCTCAACATCGACAGCTGCCTGAGGCCGAAGCATCAAATATTTCTACTTCATTTCAATTAGGAGTACACGCTACGCAAGAAGGGATTGGATCGATTTCTGTATATGCTACGATGTGATTGGTGCTGCAACTGCCTTCATTGTATGCATGACATTTCTGTGGAGCAGCAGACTCTCTGTTCTGTGTAGTTAATGCAATGTGAACTCGGCATACATAATTTTTTTTTTTTACAAATCAGGACATGTGAAAAGGGGATAAAATACGGGACTGTCCTGGGAAAAATAGGACATCTGGTCACCTTAGATATATGCTTCATAAGATTAGTAGCTCACGCACAAGTTGGAAATGACATTTTAGATGCCACGGTCATGCTCCTTTCTGGAAAACCTGTTTTTCAACAACAGTGACTGACGTTCTTATCATTATTAGTATGCAATTGTATCACAAAAGCCACATCCATAGCGAGACCACAATAAGTGGTGGGGCACCGGAGCTTTTGCCTTTGTGGAGCAGTACGTGTTTGCCATTGGGTTTTGTAAAGGCCGCATCGACCCTCCTGATGTGCAATCCCCTTGTAAAGTGATAGGTCCGGCTTTAAGCTGTGTTCTGCCCTCAGTAAAATGTGTGGACAAAAAGGAGTTGGAAAGGTTCATTATAGTTTGTGATAGTATTTCATAATTCATTCAAGTCGATTGTTCAGTCAGTATTGGTTTGCCTGT
>JAVQJS010052060.1:0-13515 GCA_036024795.1 Galaxias rostratus | reverse complement strand
CCTCTGCTTGTCCCCCCCCCCCCTCCCCTCTTTTTTGTTTGGATAGCTGCTGATGCCATTCCGCAGATTTTTCACAAATTAGGGGTGTCTGAAAATGTGCACAGCCCCCCTCTCTGTGGGCGGGCCCCACGACGGGAGCTTCATCCCAGTATCAGAGTTTGGGCTGTCGGGGGGGCTGAGCATACTGGGACACAGAGCCCCCCCGACCCAGCCCGCCTTCCCCTCCACTGTGGGACCCTGGTGGGGGTCGCTGGGAGTTGAGGCTAAGGTCGAGCAGCTGGGCTGGGGGGGGGGAGGGGGTATTTGGTATTGTTGGGGTGGAGATGGTGGGGGGTGTTTTGGATTGTTGGGGTGGTGATGGCAGGGGGGGGGGGATGGGGGTTGCAATGGAGTTTGAAAGGTGAAACGCTGATGCCAGGACCATGGTTAAGAGTGTTCAGGGAGGGAGAGGACGAGAGGCCATGGGGCCGGGGGGGCGAGGGGGGTTAATATCAGTCTAATGACTTGGATAAAGGTTGGCGGTAGCTGGGGCTGGGGGGGGGGGGGGCGGGGTTAGGGGTCGGGCGGAGCGGGGTGGTGCTTTAGGGTTTTGTGGAGGAAAGCCCTCGGTTGCCTGGATACGGGAGACAAACCCTTGTAAATAGAGCCGGCAGACATTCTAGATCCATGCACTGATAGCCGACTATTTATGTAAATATTTTTTGGTGCAGAGTGCACGTACACCGCACACGTACACAGCCACCACGGACACACGAACGGCCGGACTACCAGACGCCTCCTCCCTGCCAAGCAGCAAAGGTGGACTCTGCTTAATAATAATGTGAAAATATAATATTTTTGGGGGTGAGGGGGGTTATCGAAAATGTCTCCGCTTCACAGTGTGTGGTGAACATACTGAAAAATTTAGATGGAAAGGTGTGCGTCATTCTTAACACACACTCACGCACACACACACACGCACACACACACACACACACGCGCACACACACACACGTCTTAGCCCCCTCTGTCAATCAGCGCTCTGCAGTTTTCCCAGAAACATGGATGACTCCTCTGTAATTGCGTTCCTCTCCGATATTGACTTTGTCGGTTTTACAACTCGCCGTGATGGTTCTCATGAGCACCTTGCCAGAGGAGTCTTAGTGCAGGCGCTGCCTCTAATGCTCACAGACTCTCCCTCTAATCGTCTGGGATGTAAAGGCCAAAGCCGTGCCTGCCTGCGTGCGTGTGCGTGCGTGCGTGCGTGCGTGCGTGCGTGCGAGTGTGTGTGTGTGTGTGTGTGTGTGTGTGTGTCTGCGTGTGTGTGTGTGCACGTCAATCTGGATGTGCATAGGTCTATTAGTGTCTATTAGAGAGGGATTGTGTGTTTGTGTGTGTCAGAGACTGTGTGCATGTCTGTGTGTCTGTGCATAGGTCTACTTGTGCATTTGTGTGTGTGTGTTCCCCTCTAAAGCTGACGCAAAATTAATGCTACATTGAGTGTTCGTGTGTGTGTCCTGTCCCCATGTGGGCGTGTGTGTGTGTCTGTGTGTGTGTGTGTGTCTGTGTGCGTGTGTGTGTCTGTGTGTGTCTGTGTGCGTGTGTGTGTGTGCATGTCTGTCTGGATGTTGGAAGGGGCTCGCCTAATTATTGGGGTAATCCTGAAATTGGAGAACGGTATTAGAGCCGGCATGTCATTGCCGGGAGGGATCCCGCCTGTGTACTGACTACTGTCATTCCCAATCTGGGGAAACACGCCGTCAATGCATGGCCGGATCAGACCCCCTAAATCCCCGTCTGGGTTGAGTTCCTCCCGCCGAACCCCATGACGTCCCGAGGTCGTGACCTCTGTTTCTCCGTCCTACCGTTCGTTTTCGTTGCCGTTCTGTCAGCTTGTTTTTCTTTCCCTCCTCTCCGTCTCTTCCTCTCCGGCGCTGTCCCTCGCTTTCCTGTCCCTCACCCCGATGTCTACTTTCTTCCCTCGTTCTCTCTATCCTTTCTCCGGCCTGCTCGTCTTTTCTTTCTCCCCGTCTCCCTGTCCTCCGTCAGCCCCGCCCCGCCTTGACCTTTGACCCCGGGTGTTGTTTTTGTCAGGGCTTCTTGAGTGATAGGGACGGGTCATACCCCGGTTGGCTGTGTCTGTGTCAGGTGACAGCTGGCTCAGCTTTGGACTTTAAAGTTGGAGGGCAGAGACATGGATTTTATATTAACCAAATCGTTGACTTTCGTCATATTAGTCAAGCAAAAGCATCATAGAAAGATCAGTCTTGCATGCCAGAGGGTGAGGTTTCAAACACACACACAAAAAAAAAATGCACATTAAAGTGCTCGCTTCATTGCAAAATGCTGATTACGAACAATTACGTTACAAAGAAAGACGTTTAAATTAGCCGTGGCAGTTTTCTGAGCCATCGCTACTATGGCTGACAAAATGGCCCCTTGTATTCCAGAGTGTCTCTTTCAGACTCTGGCCTGTGACAGCAGCTTCTAGACGTAACGGTGGAGTCATTTGTTTTCGCACATTAATTCAATTCTGTCCCTAGACTGGGTTGGGGTGGACTCCTGCTTTCCATTGCGGCTGTGGTGGTGTTGGTGGTGGTGGGGGGGGGGGGTTAGCGGGGGCCAGCCAGCCCACCTGTTGCTGTTATTACAGTAGAACGGCACCCAGACACACGTGTGCAAACACACACACACACACACCCACACGTAAGCGTGTTTGAGGGTACGCGTAACATGCGTATTTGAGCAAGTGCACACAGATACAAACACACATTTTCAGGATATTATACTGGCATCTGTGCATTTGTTTACACACACACACACACACACACACACACAAACACGTACACATGACATGCACGTTTGAGCGAGCACCTAGGCACACACACGCACGCACGCAAACATATTTTAAGGAAATTACACTGGCAAATGCGCATTTGTTTACACACACACACACACACGTGTGCACACACGCACACACACACACGTTCACGGACGGACACACACACACTCACGTGCGCACACACACACACACACATCTCTTCATCAGAGGGTCTCAAAGCAAAGCCTTGGACTGCCCAGACCTTTGCTGAGATTGACAGATTGAGTGAGTGACGGCCATTTGCTCGCGTTGCTGCTGTTCATCCAGCCGTTATTGCCCTTGACAACCTTTAGCATGTCTTCATAGTGCGGTGACCCTCCAGTGTGTGTGTGACTGTGAAACGCGTGTGTTTGTCTTTCTATTTTTGGGATGTATTCATTAAGCTCCGTGCACACCGTGACCTGTACAAACAAAGCATGTGAGCCTGCGAATGTTTGGCTAACCTTTCCCAGCTTCGCGTAGGACCAAAAGTCTGTAGTATGTAACCTATTTGCATCGTACCACTTCCCTCTGGTGCATTCTGGATTAACCCCCAACCCCCCCCCCCCCCCGCAAACCCCCCCACCCCCACTCAAGTTCTTTCCTATAAGTTCCGTTTCCATGGTTTCCTTCCGCGCATACAGGTGGCCGCCCTCGTTCTGGTTCTAGAACCCGCAGAACAGACGTTCTATTGTTGGGAGTTCCACGCACCCCCTCCCATCCCCCTCTGGGTCTGTGGCGCTGGGTAGGTGTGTAGAGGTTGTACCCCTGTGCTGCCCCCCAGTGACGGGGGGGGGGGGGCTCTGCTCGGTCAGGAGCGACACCAGATCCACAGTCACCCACCGGTCACCCAGCGCTCCACAATCAACACGGCTGCTACTCTGTTTCCCCACGCCTCCGTTTATACACACACACACACACACACACACACACACACACACACACACACACACACCCGTGATGTGCACGGATGTACACGCACACGGACACACACACGGACGCACACACGGACACACACACGGACACACACACCTGGGTCAGAGAGTCGAACGAACTCAGACAGAAATCACAAGTTAACATCCATTAGATATGGATCAACCCATCCCCAGTAACCTGCAGCAAGAAATCCAATAGGCTCACATCTGATTGTAATCAGAAGGCGCGCTTAGCAGCCTGGTCCCCGGTTGCCCCGTGTGTGTGTGTGTGTGTGTGTGTGTGTGTGTGTGTGTGTGTGTGTGTGTGTGTGTGCGTGCCTGCGTATGTGCGTGCGTGTGTGTGTGCGTGCGTGTGCAGAAACGGTCACAGAAAGGTATGAGACTGAAAAGTGTGTTTTTCAATCAGATTGATTTGCAGTGAACTATAATTCCACAAAGGAGTTCAATCGTAGTCTACTGCATAAATCTCTCAAACAATTTTTCGAGCCTTTCACGTCGGTGCTTCCCAGGGCTCATGTTCTTTTTCGTGCGCACACTCACACACACTGGCACCACTGGAAACCCGCGCTCCTGCAATCATACAGTGTACACGGACGTCGATGCTGACCGCAGCAGCTAGCCCAAAAACCCAAACAACACACTGACGAGTGTGGGCCTGAGAGGATTGCGGAGCGAGGTATGAGTTCTACAAGTCTCCTGTTTTTTTCTTCCATCACACATGAAGATCCAGAAAAGTTAGAACAGCACCATGTAACTTGGTATCAACCACAACCAACACCCCCCCCCCCCCATCCCCCCCCCCCATCCCCTCCTCCGTCTGCCGCTGCACACAGATCACACGGGACAGATGTTCAGCCTCGAGCCCAAAAGCACCGTCGCAGAAGAAAGGTGGAGAAAAAAGAGAACAAGAGAGAAGGGGGGTGGCGGGGGGTGGGGGGGCAGAGAGAGGCGGCAGCCCGGGATGGTTAAAAAAAAAAAGGAAGTGGAGAATCCTCTGGAAAACCGTTCTCAAATATTAAGTCTGCACTAGAGGAGAGCGAAGGGGGGCGAGGGGAGGGGAACAGCAGGGAAAGAATAGAAAGAAAGAAAGCAAGAGGAAAATAACAAAGAGGGAGGGACAGGGGGAGATAATCCGTCGCAGCTTGAGGGTGGAGGTGGGACCCGTCCGTGGCTTGCCGCGTGCGCCAACTATCTTGAAGGCCTTTCGTTCCCCGCGGTCGGGCAACAGAACTGATGTAGAACGCTGGCATCTTCCCTGTCAAAGAGGGGATGCTTAGAACCGCTCACCACCGGAGTCGCTCACAACACAACGGGACACGTCCTAAGCCAGATGTCCCAAAGTAATAAACTACGAATAAAAGGATCAAACGACATTATTGGATACCGCTTGGGTAGATGCATAATGTGCATGAATGGTTCTTGGCTAAGGCGGGAATACGGCGGAGGGACTAGCCGGGTGGCTGGGATGACAGAAGCCATCTTGCAAGCGGGATTCACTGCTTCAAAGCCCAGAGTGGGAATTGGTCTGTCGTTCTCTTGTGCGTCGTGAGACTTAAGCCGGGGTATGAAAAGACCATCGGTGAGCGAGGGATATGGCAGATGCGAAATGAAGAAGTGTTATTGTCATGCCGAAACAGTCTGCGGAAAGCAAAACCGACACTCGACTTTAGAAATAGAAACAGGCCGTCTTAAAGTTGCATCAGTCGGTTTGTGTGCGCACAGACAGCTATCCTTCAACCCCATTTGGCCATGGGAACAGAATGTTCTGCTGCACGCATCCTGCTCTGTGCCACCCTCCTCCCAGCAGCTCCCTGTCTCTCGGTCCCTGTCTGACGCCACCGTTGGCCAGTGAAGGGGCTTATTATGGTCTGTTTCAACCCTTGGATCAACTAGAAGAGGAAAAAACCCTGGAGGACAACTAAGCAACTTGCCTGAAGAAAAACCCCTTGAGAAAAACAACCAACTCCCATCGGTAGCGGATATCATCCTCGCCCATGTGCCACACAGCTCACAGCTGCGACTAAACACGGGGTTCGCTTCTGCAACCGCAGCCCTTACTGTATTAAAAAGGCTGCCAAGCTAGCGCGGCGGTGCCTGGCCGCAGACGTGCTCAGCTGGCTAATGCCATCCTCGGGGGGCCTGAGGGAGGCGGGGGGGGGGGGGGGTTGGCCCGCGCCCGTCTCATCTCCAGCCCAGCCAGCTCGTGCTGCCTCAGCAGAAGCCACATCAAGCTGGAGCTGTTGAGGACGGAGTAGCAGTGTGAGGTGGGCCGCCTGGAGAGCCCAGCGGTGAGGCCTGAACTAGGAGCCGATCAGTGGAAGACCCAGGGGGTAGGGAGGGGGGGTCTGGGTGACCCGGTGCCTGTCCACCCGGTGGGGAAGAGGGATCAAAGTCCGAATAACGATCGTTAATGCTCGACAGAACCAAGGCTAACGAGAGCTAATAATCATTAATCACAACCTGCTCTCACTCTTTTCCTCCCTCTCTCTCTTATGTGATGGTGTCCGCTGCTCTCAGTCTCAGGAGGGGGTAGCCGCATGCTGCTGGCAGATTCACAGAGTGGCAGAGTGACAGCCCACAACGTGTGTGTGTGTGTGTGTGTGAGTGAGTGTGTGTGTGTAAACTACGCGGGCTTTGTGGATCCCTGCTAAATATACTGTGTAGCGACTGACAGATCCTGCACCCTGCATGCAGTCGCATGCCTCGTCCACTGATGATATACAGACTGACAGCCTGCTCTGGGCCAGCCGCACAGAGACGTATGTAACAGAGAAATATGGCCCACAGTTTTCTATAAGGCCATACCGAGACCAGGCTATATGCAAAAAGGGGGCTGTGGCAGCAGTTACCGCTGCACCGTCAAAGTGTGTACTCAGTTCTGTGTGCGCGTGTGTAAATATCCGTGTGTGTGTGTGTGTGTGTCTGTGCGTGTGTGTGAGCGGAGGAAGGGATCTTCAGTGGCCTACGGCTGCACAGTGACGCACTCTCCGTTCCTCACAGTCACAGAGGCGAGGCAGCCACGTCATCTCAAACGGGGGTTTGCACCGAGGATGTCGCAGCCAATGGCAGGGCCCCCCCGGAGCCACGCATCTCCGCCTCACTCTGGCCCTGGCCTCCACAGAACACTTGACATTTTCCCGGTGAACCGTGAACGCATCCGAATATCCGTTCCAACGGCCCTCTCATTCAATCTATCACATCGCCATTGATTTACATTGGAGCCGAGGGTTGGCAATTAAAGGATGGCGGTGAGTATTCCATGCATCCCTCCTAAAAAAAACAAAGATTAAATGCCATTTGTGTAACCATCATATTTAACAAGCACCTGGCCAAAGAAGAAAAATAAAGAGATGACATGCACGCTCCGATTGGGATCGATCTGGAATGGCAGCCATTCGTTTGACGGATTTGGTCGGATGGCTTTTCATGCACTGGGCGCACAGGCCCGCTATGAGGTAAAGGAGCCCGTGGCTACTGTTTCAATCAGTGGAGCCGCTAATTAGCCGAGCAGGCGAGCGGGTGCACCAGCCAGGCAGGCACGTCTTACCTGCACTCTGACTGAGGAGCAGGCCCTGCTAGCTGGGTACTGAGCAACGGGGCTGGGCAGCAATACTGGTGCAAATTGTCTACAGACCTACGACACAGGGGAGAAACACACAGTCAAATCCAATCCCCCCCGCCCCCCACCCCCGGAGGAGGTCTCCGGTGGGGGCTGTGCACGGGGGGCCTAATGTCTGCTTCTGAATTATGACTCCACTTTAAAAAAATGTCATCTCATACTCTACAATAGAAAACTGCTGATTTTGCAACTAATGTCAATATCTAGCTCCTGGGGAATGTTTTTTTTCTCGCGCATTTCTCCCCGTTGTGTCGGGCCGCCGTAAATCCCTGAGCACGGGTCGGCGGTGTGGAAAGCCATAGCCTCGATGCCCTGTCACAGGGCCTGACAAATGAAGACACGGCGGCAGACCAGGGGTTGACGACGGAGCCCAGAGCGCTTGGGCCTCACTCCGTTCAACATGCCTTGCATGCAGATGGTGCACTGCAGGGCAACCTCTGCTTTTCCATGTGAAAAAGGGAAAAACCCACAGTTGTTTCCTTTACATAATTCAAATTCAACAGGGGGGCTCGTGCCACTGCGGCCTCCCTGGCCGGCAGCTGGAGTGCAGCGCCCCGTCTGGTCAGTGTGCTCCCCCTGAGCTGGGTCTGTTCGGGACAGGCAGAGAATAGCCTGTGGGGGGGGGTCCATTAGAATTCCATGGGGCCGTAATGAAATGACATTTACAACGGAACATAGTCGGACGCTCGTCCAGTCCCAGTTCCTCATTAAAGGTGCATTGGACGGACGCCCCGAGCTGCGTTGAGCTTAAGAAGCCAAGACAGAAGGACAGAGAAAAAGCGAGAGAGAAAGACAAAGAAACACAGAGAGAGAGAAAGAGAGAGAGAGAGAGAGAGAGAGAGAGAGAGAGAGAGAGAGAGAGAGAGAGAGAGAGAGAGAGAGAGAGAGCAGAGCAGAGCAAAGCCCAGACATGCGTGTCAGGCGCCCTGCTGCATCTACCCCCCCATCTGAAAACCCACAGCAGCTCGTGTTACAACCCCCCACGGTCACCTTGACCCGGGCATGTGACCGGGGCTGTCCACGGCCCGGCGGCATCCAATTGGACGGGAGTGGAGGTGGGAAGCGTGCAAAGGTTTTGTTTTTCATTTCTGCCAGCCGAGGTGCTGAGGTGCAGACAGCGCGTGAGAATCGCAGGCAGACGGAGACGCGTCGCCGACTGTTACGCAACAGCAGAGGGGATGAAACACCACCGTAGTCTCCCGTGGAGGCCGTGGCACTGGGGAATCTTCCTGTTTCGACATCAGGAGACTGAGGGGACCAGTGCCGCCCGGCTGGAAGGCTGGCTGGTGGCTGTGTCCTGTTCAGGGAACAGGTGATTCGAGAGGGACTCTGGCCGCAGGCTTGGTGTGAACGTGCATGTTTGTTGGAACCTATGTGGTGTGAGTGATCAGACGTTGACAGGTCAGGTCAATCGGATTGCAAAATCCAAGCCTTTTAGGACTGCAATGTACAAATTCACACTGGTTGCTATAGTAGCTAACTACGACATATGATGGCAAAAGATGTTTGAATATCACGTTTCAATGGAGTTGGCAATCTTTATTCGGATAACTCGTTGAACCAGCCAAATGATCCACACTGCACAAAGAAGCTGGTTTTGGTCCAGTGCCATGTGTCATAATCACCTCTGAATTGAATTAGTCATACGACTAATTTGAGCATAAATCCCAGACACAAACCAAAAATAGCCACCCAGTCACACTTCCAGAGAGGAGAGAGGGGGAAAAACAACACATGAGAACCCACTTCTCTCCTCATTTCCACAAACGAGCGGTCCCAGAAGAGATGACACAAGGTTTCACAGAGCTGAGGCAGCAGCAACGTTGAAACGGAGAGGCAGGCATCTCAAAACGAGCAACGCCTCCCCAAAAATAACAATAACCAGTCCCAGCCGCATCCTTACTACACGCAGAAATGCATGGACGCGCGCGCGCGCACGCACACACACACACACACACACACACACACACACACACACACACACGCCAAAGCTGGAAGGAACTTGTGTGCCTAATAAGAGCTGTCACAGCATCCTCTCGAAATGACTCATTCTCCCCTCCGTCAGTCACAACGTCCTCAGCGGCTCCAAAACCCAAACAACTCACATGACTGCGGTGTGACTCCACTCACAACGGAACAAACCAGCACAATGGCCATGTCTGCTATTTCTACCCCATTGGTTTTCTGGCACCACTCATCCCTGCAGAGAAAACCATCCTCGCCATAAAGTCCAGCCCCTCTCAGAGCTGTCTCTGTTTACTAGACGCTTGAGCGAAACCATAGCCCGATCCCCGTGTCTCCAGCCCACGGAACGAGAGGACACGGCAAGGTCTGCGTGCCCATAGGTGACTCAGCACACCCTCTGCAATAACAAACTGCCAACCCGCATCTTTGTCACAGATGGCTGGCCGGGGCCAGCCTGGGCTAGCTGCCCCTGTCCCTCTCCCCCTCGCCGGCCGCCTCCCCAGCCCCCTGCCCGTAGTACTCACATGTCGTACAGCCTGTAGCCCACGGCGGAGCCCGGTCTGTCCTGGTGAGCCCAGGGGGGCATGGGGTCGCGTTGCCGCCGGGGCTCTGTGCTGCTCACTACGGCGCGCCACACACTCGGCTTGTCCATGGCTGGGCTGGGCTGTGCTTGGCTTGGCTCTGCTCGGCTTGGCTGGCTGGCTACTGCTGCTCAATGGGGACCTGACGATGGGACAGCGTGCGCTCTCACACACACCGACTCACTTGCGTACACTCCCTCTCTCTCTCTCTCTCTCTCGCTCCCAGTCACAAACACAGGCAGACAGAGAGAGCCGTGTGTGTGATGTAACAAGGAGCTCCCAAGCAGCAGGCAGGGAGAGGGGGAAGGGTGTAGTGTTTGTAGTTGTAGATAGCGCACAGGGAGCTGGAGAGGCTGCCTGTTTAAGGCTGATAAACAGCCGCGGTGTGGATGCCTGCTGGGTAATGTAGTCTGGTGCCAGTGTCTAGGGGAGAGGCTGGCACTGAGGTCCATTACAAAGACTCATTACCTGCAGAAGGGCTAATGGAAGCTTTTACTCTGACAAACACGGAGAACCAGACACTGTCAGCATACTCCTCTCTACGTCCAGTCACCCTCTCCTCGGCTCGCAGTAGTACAGTCCACAGCACCGCCATATGATTGGCTCTGTGGTCTCCATGGAAACAGGAGGATGTATTGGAGGTAGGGCTCGTTATCACGCCTCCCTTATTTTCTCTTTCTTTACCACTCCTTTATTTTCCCCTTTGACTTTGCCTATTTCGTCTTTCTGTCCTTTTTCTCCCCTCCCTTCTTTCCTTCCACCCTACCAACCGATCACTCGTGGATCTCGTTCGTCTGTAATGCCTTGCCACTCCTTCTCTATATACCCTCTCCTTCCCCTCCTCTTCTCTTCACGCCATCTCCTTCCTCTTATCTTCCCCCTTTCTTTGTTTTACTATTCCCTTTTCCCCCACTGTGGCCCTTTTCCCTTCTCCTCCTCCTATCCTTCTCTTTCCCCCTTCCTTTTTTTCTTCTCTCTGTTCCCCATCTGCATTCCCTATTCTCTCTGCTCCTCTCCCTCCTTTTCATTCTTCCTTATCCCTCACCTTCTCTCTCCTGTGGACTAAAATCGTCTTTCCCGGCCGCCTTCAAATCCAATGAGGCTTTCAGGCCTAATGAGGGATTGTGCAAATCACTCATCAGGTAAAAACTCCTAATTAGACGGCGGAGGAGTGGACAGCTGCTGCCTGACTCGGGAGGGTGACGCTGGGGGAAACCGTGCGTCACTCTGGCAGAAAGAAGAAAGGGGAAGATAATGAAAGATAACGAAATCTCTGTCCGGAAGAGGGGAGAAGAGGGGGAAAGGAGGGGAGGTGGAGCAGAGGGACCCGGAGGGGGGGTTTAAGAAGTGCCGGGGCTTCTCTTCCCAAACTGGCAACTTCCCTTCAAGTGTCAACTCTCCAGGAGTGGAGAGGCTGTCCAACACGGCTGCCTTGCACTGCCGTTGCGTCATGAGGATGCGATCGAGCACAATGGTCAAAGAAAAAGGGGGCTTTAAGATGAAAAGAAAAAAGACAAGGCAACTCTTTGGGATTTCTATTCTTCAATAAGAACAAACGAGGATTCATTCGCGACGGCGTACCGGCTTTCTGAAAGAGACACAAGCCCAAACCATCAATGAACCAAAATTGGAAAAATAAGCACCAAAATGTCAAGAGCCTTAAAGCAATCATCTACAGGAGCACACACCGAAACAGTCCAACGACAATACCGCCACGGGAGGTGAACGGCGTGATCCGTCGGCGTTAAGGAGCGACACTGCTCAACGGAGCCGGGCAGACACCGCACACGACAGGGTTAGCGCCGCCGTTGCCACCTCAGATTGGTTGGGCAGGCACATAGACAGATGGGCACTGGGGCAAAGAAAGCAGAGGACGCCAAACAGCAGCTAAACAGCTCAGCCTCGCTCCGCCCACGGTGGCAACAGAAAGCAGGAGAGGCTCCCTAGTGGCGCACGGAGGACGCTGGAGCAACCTGACCCCCCGGAAGAAATGTGGGTTTCATTTAGGCTCCACCCTCGAGTGTGTGACGGTAACGGCTAGTCACTGGACACAGACACAGGCATAGACACAGGCAGGCCCCATGACCTGACACGTGTGGTTTCCCACCAGTCCACAGGCCGTCCCGCGCTCTCTTTGTATTCCAGTCAAGGCAGAGAGGAGCGCCGCCTCCGACCCACGCCTCCTCCTCCTGCTGCTGCCGGAGAACCGAAGCGCGCCGAGTGGGGGGGGGGGGGGGGTTAACGGAGATCCATGTCGTTCCCCGCCGAGAGCGGAGCGGCAGGCACAAGGCGGGCCGGTTAGTAGTCAGAGCACAGGCGAAGACGTCGGCGCGAGGAGGGGTTGCAGAGCAAAAACACACGCAGGCTAACTTCTTCCCCCACCACTGGCGCCCACTCAGAGCGAGGCGGCTATTTCCTTTTCTAAACCCCCACCGGAAAGATGGCATGGTCGTACTCATTTTACACCGGACCTCAAACCCTGTGGTTTTAAACCATCGGTGGCTTATGTTTTGTTTGAACCAAAATACGCTGTTATTCCACATGGCCGAGCTTGTGCTGCCCCGTGTGTGTGTGAGTGTGTTCCTGTGTGGCCTTTCAGTGAACAGGAAAACATTGCCCCTTCCTCCGTCACCATATGGCCTCTCTTACTCCAGCTGGCCCTGCCTGAAGAGGCCGGGCAGGCAGCTCTGGCAGCGTAGCCAGGCAGGATGCTGCTGCACTGAGCGCTCACCAGCCCCACAGCCAGCCCCACAGACACACACACGTGCACACACACACACACACACACACACACACACACACACACACACACACACACACACACACACACACACACACACACACACACACACACTGAGTGGTCCGGGGCGCAGGTTTGGCTCAAACCCTTAACAGGAAGTGCATACTGATGAGCTCCAGCCTAATTGCCTCATCGTCTCTCAGAGAGGCAGCCGACTGCGGAGTTGTTCTGAGCGAACGGGCAATCCAAAGTGTCAGGGAAAATCTTCCCAGATAGTAGGGGCCAAAGAAGGCAGCAACGGAATGCCAATAGGGCCCACCCTCTTGACGCCCGCTTGAACAGAACGATAACTTCATTTCAGCTCCTAAACCCACTGGCTGAGAAGACAATTTGGGAAACAGGAGATGGGAATGATTCAATGACAGGGAAGAGAGAGCGGCTATCAGGATAGTTTATGAAGGGTTAGCATCCATTGTACAAATGTTGCGGGTAACACACTTGGATTGTAACATAACAGAGACACAGACACACATACACACACACAAACACACACATGCACACACACACACAAACACACACACACACACATACACACACACACACACATGCAGACAGAAAGACAGACACCAGAGAAGCCCAATGGATAGTGTAGAGTGTGTATTCCCCTTCCACAAGATGTCTTCATGCCAGAAACGGTCTCTAATCAGATCTAATGGTGTCATCTTTCTATTTCAGGATCAGCTCTGAAACACGAATACACTGGAGAGTTCCAGGAATAAATAATTACTGGAAAGTAGAATTTCTCTCTCTCTCTCTCTCTCTCTCTCTCTCTCTCT
>JAVQJS010052049.1:0-7500 GCA_036024795.1 Galaxias rostratus | reverse complement strand
AAAGAATGTGCATAAAATTTCCCAAATGAAAAGATAAAGTTACTGCATAAATGTACTCTGCAAACAGGAACACACACTAACACACTGAAACCCACATGGGTGTGTTGGTCTGGCAGACAGAGCTCAGGTCATGCTCTGGCTGATCAGCGGCCCCAGGTTCGGTAGAGGGAACACAGGTCAACGGAGGCGACTGTTCCCTATAGAAACTGCCAAAGGTGTCCGTGCCATCCACAGTCATCAGGTCCCTCACTTCCTCTGGGCTCACCGTGTGCTGGGGCGTGTTCTGCGGAGATGCTGGACATGGAAGAAGAAAACACTTCAATTCAATTGAAAAAGAAGCGTCACAAGAAAATGATTGACCAAAAAGCATTTGTTGTGCTCGATCAAACACAGAATCCTTGCGCGTCTTACAACATGCTCGAGGTGCAGTGAGACTTTAAAATTTCTGTGGAACAAAATTTTTTTGCTGTGGGAGTAATGACAGAATTTAAGGCAAAATGATTTTGTACATACTATTCATTCGGTCCACAAATGGCTCCCGTTTGTCCAGTTTCTCATGCGCCTCTACCTCCATTCCAGGATGCGATGAGTTCTCTAATAAGAGGATGACACATGACATCAGAGCAACTAGCAACACACAAACAAGACACAACATCCTATAAATATACAGTTGGTAAGCGGTGTAAAAAAGCTCTGATGAATCCGGAGGGCTGTTTTGGCTGTTAGGTAGGGGCCCGGCGAACCTTCATTGGGGCACACTGTGGCTCCTCTGGAAGGCTTCTTGGTGTGAGAGGGTGGAGCCTCCTCTCCGTCTGACTCAGGAGACGCCAGACCTAACGGGAGGTCAAAGAAAGGAGGGGGCATAGAGCAGAGAGAGAGAGAGAGAGAGAGAGAGAGAGAGAGAGAGAGAGAGAGAGAGAGAGAGAGAGAGAGAGAGAAAAAAAACAGTCAGAGAATACAAAAAGACAAGACAAAACAGGCCAACAGGCCAACAGACCTTGCAAACAAAGACGTGCAGGCAGGGACAGAGCTCGCTCACCTCTCTTGGCCATGCGTCCAGCCACGGTGAGCTGGGCCGCGTCGCCTGCAGCAGCTCCCTTCCCCGTGCTCCTCCGCTGCTCCTCGCTCTCCTGCTGCGCTGGCGTGCGCTCTGCCGCCGACGTCTGGGACTGCACCACCTCCGGCGACTGAGGCAACACAGGAGGAGGACGGCCGACGTCAGCATGCAGAGAGACGGGGACATGTGTACAGTGGGGGTGGGATGGATATAGGGACAATGGCAGCCTAGCGGGTGGGACTGCTACTTGGTGACCGAAAAGCCATGAGTTAAAATCAGACTTGGGAGCACAATCGCAAATATGCCCTTGATCAAGGCACTTAAACCTAAATCTAAGTTCCCCTAGGGGGACTGTCTCTGTAATCTCATTGTGAATTGCTTTGGAAAAAAGCGTCTGTTAAATGCCAAGAATCTAAATGTGTCTGCCTGGGGAGGTGTATCGTCCTTGGTGATGGGGAAATGTGTGGTCGGCAGGTGAGTGTGTTTCACCTTCTGTCTCCACTGAGGTTGGCTCTGTTTGGTAGAGGTGACCTCCTGGGCCTCATAGAAAAAGCTGGTCTGAGGAGAGCAGAAAACAGAGTTAGTGGAAGCAACTCGGAATATAAGTGGAGGAAGTGCAATAGTGTAGAGTAACTGAGTTGGAAACTCAAGCGAATGGGTTCAGTCACAGCAGAAACACTCCAGAATGTTTAAAATGGGCACACGTCAACATGGCGATCCCTCAGAGACCCTGCGTTTCAGTGGAGCCGGAGAAGTCCATGCTGTTCACAGCAAACCACACATCACAATCAACCCTCAAAGACAACCCACGCGCTCTCAAAGACGAAGGCATGCCGAGTGCACGCTGACATGTACCTGGTTGTAACACATGACATACTGAGTGGCATAACTAGAATAGACCGAAGCAAAGACGGGTTCCTGGGAAAAGAACGACAGGGGATAACAGGATGAGCCTCTGGCAGGATTATGGTTTTCTTTGTGATTGTGATGATTTTAGTAAATCCCACAGTGGTAAGGATGTGGCTCTGAGGCCAGTTGTTTGGCGACTTTGTGGCAAACACAACAGCCCATCAACAGGCTTACCCAGCACTGCGGACAAACGGACTCATCAGGGGAGATTTCATTCTGTTCCTACGGAGACCATGAGGAGAAAGGATGGGGAAAGAAAACAAGTTTGAGTTTGTTGGCAAAAAATATATATATATATATTCAGAGGATTGGTCAAACGGCGGGAGACTACAAGCACTGGACGTGATGAAATACAAAAAGGTCAAACACTCTCCGTGCTGAATGAGGGTTAGGAACGCACCAACACGTGTACACACTAACAAAGAGACGAACAAATTCCTGTCGATATGGACCGGATGGGGGTCACGTGAAGGTCACACAGAGGGTCAGAGGGAGTGGGTGGAAACGGCCCTAATCTACGTGTTTACATTCCACGTCATTCGGAGCCATTCCAGGCCGAGGCTCCCCATTATCGCCATTAGGGGAGACGCGTATGTCATCTCTCAGTGACGGACGGCTGTGGTTAGACATGAGCCACATACCACACTGGGCCACATAAGCCCCGTAAAGCTGCCACGATGCTCCATTTGTTCGAGTCGGCCAAGGGGAGGGGGGGCAGCTCTCTGCATAAGCCTACTGTAAACATCGATACATACAGAGGAAATGGAGAGGCCCCCAGCCCATCTCTCTAAGCATGTTCCCCGTGTTTCAAAGATCAGACTACCATTTCAAGCTTTCAAGGGATGATGTATGCCCTCCACAACAGATAATATCCAGCCCTGTAGACAGTCCTTCTGTTTCTCACTTACACACAAATGCGCGCACGTACGCATGCACGTGTGCGCACACACACACACACACAAACACACGCGCACACACACACAAACAATCCCTTTCAATTTCTCTCTCTGTGTTTTAATGACAGTCCGAAAACCCGTTTCTGAGGATTAGGGGGCACACGGCGAAGAGGGAAGGGTGCGTGAGTCTCCGCTCTGTGGGCCGCCGTGCCGTACCAGCAGGGAGTGTAAGCCGGCCCCTGGTAGGAGTGGGGAACCTCCCACAGAGAGCCACATCTGAAGCTGCAGCTGTGCCGTTCGGGCGAACACTGGATTTTGCCCACCGAGCGTCTCATCCCATAAAGTCCAAACGCTTAAGCCCTACCACTGTTCTCAAAATCCGCTTAGTGGCGTAGCTGCCGTAAAAGAGTAGAGCTCAGGGTCACACGCGGCAGCTTAGTTCTACCAGAAGATTATTTGGAGATCTGTTGCGTGTAAAAAAAGAGAGAAGGTCCCACCTTCCTCTGAGTGCTGCTGCCCTCCAGAGCCACGTGGACAAAGCCTCTGGGTGTATTGTCTCTCCTCCTGCTGCTATCGCTCTCCCTCTCCTCCTCCCAGGGGAGATCTGACAGCCTTCAAAGACAGCGAGGAGGAAACCATGAGGATATTATCAGGACTAATCCTAATAGGGATGTAGCTTGGAATTACAGTCTGTTCTTACCCCCTCTTCCCCATACCTTGAGGTGTCTGAGCTCAGCTCCATGGCGGAGTCCTTTGGCCCTCTCCTCTCAGGCTGGTAAAACATCTCCTCTCTGGGGGAGCCGTCCTCTGACGAGGGCTGTTCCTGAGTACAGGCCACTGGCTCCCTCCTGGAGCGACCTTGCCTCTGCCTCCATGGAGCAGCCGCCGCTTGGGCCTCGTCCCCTTCCGGAGCCCCAAGTCTCTCTATCCGCAGGTCGCCGCCACCTTCCTGTCTCTTTGCCTCGTCGCTCCTCTCCTGCAGCCCACCGTTGTGCCCCCAGTTGAAAGGCACTTCCTGCTGGCGGCTGGTCCTCTCGGTCCACTCGGGCCCTGTGGAGCAGCTCTTTCTCAGGATGCCTCTGATCTCTCCTGGCTCGGAGCCCCAGCTCTGCAGGCTCTGCTGGGGGGAGGGGGAGCAGTCCAATGAGACCCGGGCCTGGCGCACCTCACTGGGCCTGAGGTTGACGGACATGGCCTGCTGTCTGTCGGAGAGGTGGGGGGACAAGCTTAGGGCAGGCAGCTTGATAGGGCCTTTCTGGAGCTGGAAGTAAAAGAGATAAAGTGGTAGAGAAAACAAAATCAGCTAAACCGTTTGGGATTCAATTAGAAAGTATTTAAAGTTTGATAGAAATGTCCTGTGTCCATTAGCCAGCTTGCTTCTGGACTGTTGGTTAGTCGATGTTGAACAGAAATTATTGATGATCTCCACTTAGTCTGGGATACACAGAGCGCAGCAAAAATCCATTCAGTTGGCTTGCCCGCTTATAGACCTGACACGCTGTCTCTCGCTCCTCCACGAGTACCATGTACTCACCAGACTGACCTCCTCCACGGTAATGGGCTGCGTGCGGTAGCGGGCCCCCTTCTGTCTGCGTCTGTCTGGGGGGCCGTCGCCAGGGCTCTCCCCCTGGCTCTCCGGCAGGGCCAGCTTGTTGAACAGGGCCAGCTTCTCGCTCATGCTCAGCTTGCAGCTCTCATCATCCTCCACCGCCGAGTCCTGCGAAGCCTTGACCTCCGGTGTTGGGGGTGACTGGGGGGAGCTGCGGGGGCAGGAGGGGGAGCCCAGACCAGGGAGAGCAAGGGGGTAAACAGATGTGTGACGGCAATACTAAGTGGGTCAGCCTGTCTACCAAACTGTGGTGGGCAGAAGTGAGTCAATGTGGATTGACCAGTGGACCATGTAAGCTGAGAAGCTTGAAACGCAGCGTTGTAAATCAGCGTTCTACACCTGGCTTGTTATAATTAGGGACTGGAATTTGTTTGACTGTCCAAGTACCTAAAAAGGTCCAAATAAAAGTAGCCTACGAGGAGTGAACTCTCCTCTAGAATTAGGCAGGGGTAATGTGCCTAGTATTTGTGTAAAACGATAACACAAAATACAACAAACAGCAACCAAAAGTGGAATAGCATAGTGTAAATATATTTAAACATACAGTACCAGTCGAAAGCTTGGTCACACTAAACACCCTGACTCATTCAAGTGAATGGGAACGCATGTCCAAGACGGCAGCATAGTTCACCTGATTGCCACCATTTCCTCAGTGGTGATTGGCTGCGTGAGCGAGCGGTGTTCGATGCCGCGTCGTGCTCGGCGCTCATGGGACACACTGCCCGAGCGAGGCTTCAAGAAGCAGGAGGCCTCGGGGGCAGCAGTCTTCTCCAACTCCTATGGAGCAGAGAAACATGATCAACATCCCACTGGGAGCTGCGGGCGGAGAAGCAACACAATGGCTACGTAGCACATGGAACGGCTTAATGGATCGCCTCACCTCACTAAATAACTAATGGGGAGGAGGAAGCCATGAAGGTTACATTAAAAGTGCCATTTCCTTGAATTCTTCTTCCATGGAAACCCACTCTGGCTCTCGCTACGTGAAGAGAGACCGGGGAAATGGGTCAAATAACTGGTGAATTAACCAGCTAGCAGAGGGATGAAGCGCCCACACGGCGAGAGATAGAATGCCAGGCCGGCGGGTCACGGTGTAACCAGACCTCTGTCGTGTTCAGTTACCTCCCCGACTCAGGCTCCACAGAGCCACAGGCTAATTATAACGCTGCCTGCCCTAAGCTGTTAATGGCAGTACACTCCCTGGCACATTTTCACCTGGCTTTAACAGATGTTTCTGCTAAAGACGGAGAAGAAAGTGGAGTGTTGCTGTAGGAACTAGCTGCCGTTTTATGCATTTCAGAAGCAGTGAGGGTGGACGCAAAGAAGGCATTTCGTGGGTAACAGGTAGGACACCTGACATCAAGCCAAAGGTATTAAACTACAAATGGCTGATAGCCTAACATGAAAGGCAGCAAAAGTATAGCAATATAGCGTACAACATAAATCAGGCTCTGTAAAACATCCCCAGCTTAGAGCTTTCTGCACGCTCTGTTTTGTATATAAGATGTACTCGTGCTTCGCCCCTATTCAATAACACTGAGCCCACATCCACACAGGCAATTAGGCTGGGCCAAAGACGGGAGGCCAGCACCTGTTCGACCATACATATTCCTCATAGTGATCATGTTCAGTTCGTCGTGCTCAACGCTGGCCGACTGTAAGGTGAGCAGCCGTGGAGGCTGGCGGAAAAGAAACGGACTTGCTCTCCAAGCTGAACTGGTTGCCATTCCTCTCTGCATCTCATCGGCAGGGGAAAATTTTAACCAAGCGCAATCTCCTACATAAAGTTGTTCCATTTGGAAGGGCATATGCCACAGTGTAAAGCTCTTTGCCTTTATATGTACAGGGAAGGTTATTAGCTATACCATTGCTATGAAATCTATGAAGACATGAACCATTTTTCTTCTTTTTAAAATATGCTTGATTGTGCTAATACTTGCAGTTTGCATAACAGAAATCTGCGACGCATCCAAACAAAAGCCCTTAAGGAAGAAGCTACGAAAGGGTGAAAAACAGGGTTGTGGCCTGAAAAAGGGGCTCTGGTTTCCACCCTGAATTTAAGGTTGACGTACTTTGAACAGGGACATCTTGGCTGCAACACTCATTTGGGCTCTGTCATCTGTCTTGACATCAGCTGTGGGGGAAAAGACACACCATTACATAACGTCCTAATATAACAGTGGGCAATAACATCCTCACAAACTCCTATACCTCACATTACATTTCAATGCTGTGAAGTCTTTGAGTGCCATAGAGAAGTAAAGAGGTTAATTTAGCACACAAACCCAATAAATCACCACCCACTAAATCTTGTAGCAGACCCAGAGACAGCCCTTGTGATCTGCTGTGTGCATGCTGTGTGCAGCTACCTAAACATAGCAGGCCGGAGATAAGAGGAGCTATCAGTCTGCCGGGCCTCTGAGTCGGCCACGGTGACACAGACGCCTGAGAATAATGCGTGCATGTGAGGCCGTTACTGCCTAGCACCCGGCACACGCACTGTCACATGGCACCATGCGCGCCGCTATCGCTCATCTGGCACGGCTAAGCATGCAGGCCGATAGGTGCACAGCTCATCCTTTCCCTCCCCAGCCAGCTGGAAAGACTAGAGCCAGTCAGTCAGCTTCATTTCTGGTAACAGCCCCGACAGCTCTATCTATCTATATGGACGGAAACTTGACCTGGACCCCGGAGCTAGCGATCGCCCCGGTAGCCCATGCCATGGGAAGGAAGGAAACCATTTTATAGGGGTGGTGAAAGGTGGGAGAAGATATTCTGCGGTCTCCTGATACGCCCTTAGGATTATCACACCCGCCATCACTGGAACAAGCGCAAAGTGTCTAAAAGAAAACAGTTGATTTATTTGAAGAGTAATAAATGTTTTGTTTCTGGAGGTATCACTTTGTGTGTGTTTGTGTGTGTCAGTGTGTGTGTGTGTGTGTGTGTGTGTGTGTGTGTGTGTGTGTGTGTGTGTGTTGTAGATCAACGAGCTGAACAAGAGGATGTCCGCCATCGAGGGTCTCCTGAAC
>JAVQJS010052021.1:0-11898 GCA_036024795.1 Galaxias rostratus | reverse complement strand
TTTTTTTGGTTGGTGGAGGTTTTTTTTGATTGGGTTTTCTGGGCTAAATAGGTGGGTTTGCGCAATCCGGCCCCCCCCCCCCCCCCCCCCACTGCCCTCCCCTCCTCCCTCTCTCCTCCTCCGTCTCTTTCCCCTAACTGGGTTTCAGAATGACTTCACACTCTGGAAGAGGCTGGGCAGAGCTCCCCAACAGCCAGGACCACGCTACGTTAGCATCAGAGGAACTCCTGCTGCACCGTGGCACGGCCTTGCCACACTGGCCGCAGGGAAGAGAGGACTCTCATTAAGGGATAGGAGAACAGTGGAGGGATGTGTGTGACGACTCCGTGAGGGGCAAATACAGAGCCGAGGCATCCGGAGGCGAGACGTTTCAGAGACACCAAAATCCTCAAGCGAGGAAGGGAGAAAAAAACAGGAACAAAGAGAAATGCAAAGACGGGGTGGGAGGGAGTGAGCGAGCATGTGTGTGAGAAGAGACTGAGTTTACTTGGAGGGTTTGTAACGCGCCAGCCAGACATAGCACTGTCAGTGGAAACACATGTTAGAGCGAGAGGCTCTGGAGCGTACTCTGGGTTGCCGGCACTCCACCTCGATGTGTGCGCCTGTGTTCATGCAGAGGTCATCAACCGTGACTCTGCTATGACAGAAAATGACTGCTCACAAAGACTTGGAAGACTGACCACCCATCAGATCTGTGGGGTGGGGGGGGGACTCTGATTTTGAGTTGAATTAGGCATTTTTGAATCTCGTAACGCAAGGTCTGTCATCGTTTAGCGCGGGCTGGCTTTACACCGAGGGGCGGCCTAGTGTGTGGATCCAAACGTGTGAAGAGCCAGAGCCCATTGTTTGTGCCGCTTACGTTCAGCAGGGTTGGGTATCACTGAAGTGAGTAACTTCTTATTGTTTTATTGGCAATGCTTGCTTTATATGTTATCAGTATGACTGGCCTTCTAGAATTTATAGAATGTTAACCACATTTCTGTCGACGGAAATTGAAAATACTGAGCAGTCAAAGGTCATGTAGTGACTTTCGAGGTTCCTTTTATAAATGAAAGCTGCTAAGCGTCCAACGCAAAGAGCCACAAATGTAGTGTGTAATGTGTTTAGCAGGTGTTTTTAATGAAAGACTTCAGTACATACAGTACTGCGCCTGTGTTTAAGGCAGGAGATGCAGTTTTGAAGGTGAAGGATGGTAACACCAAATTTTGATTTGATACTCATTAGCTTATCTCTCACTTTGTATTTTATTATTAAAATTCATTCACAAAGTTGATTAAAACATAAACACATTTTCTTTGTTTTTTTCTTTCTTCGGACACTTTAAAAACGTTTGCACAGTACTATATATTTAACACATGAGGTAAAATACGATTGGGTTCAGCACTGCTGGTTTTGTACGCCGGCCCATCTTCATTTAAAATCTCTTTTCGGGCCCATCACACAACATAATAAAGTCACCTGTCTAAATGACTGGACTGAGTAGTGGAATTGCTAAACGTAGTGTGGCTCGACGCTATTTTATTTATTTTTGTTCTGGTAGGATTTGTTTTTATTACAGAGTTCTTGTGCTGGAAACCGAAAAAAAATAAGTACATTTAATTTTTTAAATTAAATTAATAAAAATTTTTTTTATCATTATAATTTCCAATGCACAATTTAGATTTCTCATTCTTTTCTGTTTGTTTTGTCCTCTATCTGCCTTCTTCTCTCCCTATTTCTTCACCTCCCTCATGCTCTGCTTCTCTCCTCCTTTCCGCCTGTCCACAGGTTCACCGGAAGATCCGAGAGGACTCGGACATGGCGCAGGACTCCCTGCAATGCTTGGCCCAGCTGGCCTCCATGCACGGGCCCATCTTCCCCAACGAGAGCGCCCAGGTGTCCTACCTAGCTCATCTAGTGGAGGGTCTGCTCAGCATGATCAATGGGTCGGTACCTGCAGCTTCAGTTCACTGAGTTTACGGTGCCCCAACGGTTCACGTTGCCGTGTAAATGTTGCCGTGTAAATGTTGCCGTGTAAATTGCCTGACAATGTATGCAGGTATTTGTCTTTCTAGCAGATGGTTACAGTACGAGTGGCAACGTAGCAGAAATATTTCATACTAAAGGTTGCCTTTCTTTTATAGCCAATGCATAGATGTTCGTTTTCAGATCGAAAAACAATGTACGCCGTCATTGCAGACAATGCCACATGCCTCTTAATCTCAGCTGGTGGGATCCATGACAGCAATGAATACATTTAACAAATAATTAGTCCCAGCTGCGCCACGCTCAGTGGGCTGGAAGTCTGTTAGAGAATGGCTGATAGTTTCATCCTAGTTATTTACGAGTAGTAATAGCTTGTTGAGTCTGTCCGGGCTTTCAAAGCGCTGCGGAACACAAACGCAAAATGGCTTGCCTGGAAATGGCACCGTATAGCCGAGTAGTTATTGATTGTTTTTCCGTTTAGTCACAGGGATTGAAGTTGATTTGTTGCCTTGTGCGTATTTCTGTAAGTGGGTACTTTTTACTATGGGTTTGGTGAAAGATATGTGTTTAGGTTATAAGTTGTAATGGTCTGTGTGTGTTATTTATAATTGTGAGAAATTATTTGTGATCTTGTGCGAGCAAGCATTACTGCTGTGTGTGTTTGGATATAAAGAACACAATAAATCTATCCTGCATAAATTATGAAGCACTACTGATCTGAATAAAAAAAAACACTGTTCTGTTTTATAAATAACATTCGAGCTTACTTAAAAAAATAAAAGACATAAAAAAACACCACTCACACACACACTTCCTCACACTCCAGCACATGCCTGGGCCCGGAACGCGTGACTCAGTAGGCGCCGTGAGTTGGGGTCTCTCTTTCTCTCTCTCTCTCTCTCCGTTTCTCACTCTCCCTCTGTAATCACCTATTCCTGGAGCATTTTTCCAGTTGCATCATCGGAAAACCATGCGGGGCAGGATGGCCAATCTACAGTGATTGAACAGCTCTGCTTGCAATTTAAATCCATCTGATAGGGTTTAGGGAGCCGCGCTCTCGCTCCAGCAGGCTCGGTTTGCCTTGGCCTGACCGGGGCTGTGGAAAACTGGCCTTCCCCTGGGCTCAGGTACTGCTCCCAAGGTGCAACTAAAACGTACAGATTGGACCCGGTACCATGGTAATTTGGGCTGAGACACAGGGAACGTTTTTATTTAAATGCTTTTTCCTGTCTGCTTGTTCTGTTTCTATGGTTCTAGCAGAACAGTGCAGAGCCTGTCCAATTTGGCCTCCGCATCTGCCAAGCCAATAAAAAAGCCCTGACTGATTTGAAAATGCTTTCTATTTTTCTTCTATTCTTTCAGAATGTTCTTGTTTATTTTCTTGTTAACTTCCTTCCCTCACCGCCGGCGTTCTCAACGAGCCGCTAAAATTGTCTTGTTGTTCTCTGTCACGCTCCCCTCAGGATTGAGATCGAAGACTCTGAGGCGATGGGCATCTCGAATATCATCTCCAACCTAATCACCATGTTCCCCCGGAGCGTCCTGACGGCCCTGCCCAGCGAGCTCTTTACCTCCTTCATCAACTGCCTCACGCTGCTCACCTGCTCCTTTGGACGCAGCGCCACCCTGGAGGAGGTGGTGAGTACTGCGCCGCTCTTTGCTGCCGGCACCACTCGTTAGTCTGTGACATACATGTGACTTAACCAATTTTTTACACATATTTCTGTTGCGTATCATTAAACAAAACCGTTCAGATCAGAATAGGTTAAATATCATAACTTTCCTGGCACTCCTTAACACCCTTACAATTAACTGTAAATTGTTATGCCGTTGCCTAACTCAACTCTCGGTGTCTCGCTCCGTCTCTTCCATTCTTTCGTTCTGTAGCTGGATAAGGACGACATGGTGTACATGGAGGCCTACGACAAGCTGCTAGAGTCGTGGCTGACGCTGGTCCAGGACGACGAGCATTTCCCCCGCGGCTGCTTCGTCCAGCACGCCGTGCAAGTCTTCAACTCCTACATCCAGTGCCACCTGGCCGCCCCCGACGGCACGCGCAACCTGGTGAGAGAAGCACACACGCCGCCTTTAATGGCTTCTGCACACGCTCAGTCATGCTTTCTCAGCCGTTAGCTCAGGCTTATTCAATTGTCTGTCACTTATTTTACCAGGGGAAGTTACATTGAGATTACTTCTATTTTTCAAGTTGGTCAAAGAAGGCAGCATTCAAACAACATAATACACTCGCGCTTCTTCCTGCCACTCGATCACACTTGTTTTTGGTCCTTCAGTCCGTCACTCCTTGACGTTCTCCTTTGAGTATAAACATAATTTTTTTCTCTTTCTCCCCGTCCAGTCAGCAAATGGCGTGGCGTCCCATGACGAGGACGAGATCAACGAGCTGCAAGAAGACGACAGGGAACTGTTCTCAGACCAGCTGGCCAGCATTGGCACCCTGGGGCGTATTGCAGCCGACCACTGTATCCCACTACTCACCAGGTACACACACACACACACACACACACACACACACACACACACACACACGACGTAAACCTCATAGGAAGAATTATTCATTCACAAAGGTTCCCTTCTTGAATGATCTCTATTGAAATGTGCCCTGTACTTGACCAGTCTGCTGGAGGACCGTGTGAACCGCCTGCACGGTCAGCTGCAGAGGACCCAGCAGCACCTCATGGCCTCATCTGATCCCGGATCAGTGGACCGTAAGGTCCTGGACGACCTCTACGAAGACATTCACTGGCTTATACTAGTCTCAGGTCAGTAGAAGAGTGGGTTGGGTTGTTGTGTGTATGCATTAAGGTTATTTTGTCCACCTGTTGTGTATCTTCATGAACAAAATATATTGTTCCTGTGACATTTGTGAATGTTTGAATGTGATGTTTATTCTGCTTATTTCCTTGTTTTTTTTCTTTTTGCAATGTACTTTTTTTTTTGCCTCATGTTGAATGTGATTAAAAGTGAAGGAAGGTTAACCAAAAAAAAAAAAGCTTACTTTACTTCAACTTTCTTTCTACGGCCCATCAGAAGAATGTGACTGCCTCTAAACAGGCCTCTAAACAAGGCTTAAACACCAAGTTGAAAGTATGTGTTTTATTGCCGTTTATGTTGTGGTTGTTGTTTCTGCAGGGTATTTATTAGCGGACGACCCCCAGGGCGAGACACCCCTGATCCCCTCAGAGGTCATGGAGTACTCAATCAACCACTCTACCGAGGTGGACATCAACACTACACTGCAGATCCTAGGCTCCCCCGGAGAGAAGGCATCCTCCATCCCCGGCTGCAACAGGACAGACTCCGTCATCAGGTGAGGACTTTGGGTCCTAATGTTAAGCTGTCCTCGTAATAAAAATTAAAAAATTTAAAAAAAAATCTACTTATTTTTTCCAGTGAGAAGAGAAAATTGCAAGACAGGGACAGTGTACCAATAGCTGTTGTAAAGCTTTTGTAGAGTGTGCCTTGGTTTTGCAATGGGGCACAATCAGTTATGGTCTTACTCAACCTTTTACTCAACCTTAAAGATTATAATTAAGTTATAATTACATCATAGAACTTATGCAATGTAGTGTCACTTAAGTCTGTCGCTTGGGAGTGCGTGTCGTTCAGGAAATATTATGTTGTTTTTCCTACATCATTTGGCCCTTAAACACTTTCTCGCTGACTGAGTCTTTATTGTGTTGTTCAGAGTAAAAAGCTAATAATAGGCTCCCTTCCCTCCCAGAAGCCGGCTAAGCCCCAAGCATTCTCTTAAGTGTCCCATAAAGCCCCGCTAGTTGAGTTCTGTCACGTTCACACCCACACACACACACACACACAGTCCCTAGGCGTTGTGTAATGCCCGGGGCTCCGCTGCCTGTGGAATAGTGCAGGGTGGCAGGGTCTTGTAGACGGGGCCATCGTAGGGGCCCGGCCATGGTGTGTGTGGTCCCTGGTGGTGCCACCACCCCAACCTTGGAGGGTGTGGAGCCAGGCCCCAGGGGGGGAAATACCCTCGCATAAGCTCAGCTACACCACACACACACACACACACACACACACACACACACACACACACACACACACACACACACACACACACACACACACACAGTCTGCCTCTCTATCTCTCTCTCACACACACACACACACACACACACACACACAGGGTGTGCGTTCGATCGTCCTGCCACTCCCCAGCATGTCATTCAATTAGGACGGGACCAGGTGCCTCCGGAGGAGACGGTGGCTGGAATGTGGTCACCAGGGAAAGCTCAGGATGGGAATGTTTATTGGGATGGGATTGCTTATTAGGATGGGAATGCTTATCGTTTGTCTGTCGGTCGGATAGTCCAGGAAGATTGGAGGCACTTATAGGGTCAGGGATAGTGGGGCCGGCTTAAGCTCTTCTTGACTGCAGAGAATGTATTTGTATGTGACGAGGATAGCGCATTGCTATTCTTATGGCGTAGATATAAGAGGGAGTCAGCACGGCCATTAGGGTCAGAGGAGGTCAGGGCGACGATGGCGGTCGTTGGATGGTTGATTGGTTAGCTGTTAGGGGGGCCAAAGGAAGGGTGGCTGGGACGAAGGATAGGATAGGGGCGAAGGCGTCAGGTTTCCAAATAACAATATCCGACCCCGGCCCAGGCAAATGTCATTGGGGTTTTGTTTTCTGCAGACAATGTGAAACTGGGCACTGTCCTTAGTGCGGACATACTGGACCGTAAGCTGCTCTAAGCTCTCTATCTCTGGCCTTTCACAGAGGTGTGTGCGCGCGTGTTTTCAGATGAACCATTGTGTCTCTGAGCAACTGAAACAGGTGCTGATTCCCACTGCTCTCGTTTGCTCTTGGTTTTGTCAGCTCATGCTTTCAATACTATCATTAAAAACCATCGGCCCCCATTCACCGCTCTGTCTTCCTTTTCTTCTCTTAAGCACTACGTTCGTAGTTTTCCCTGTTTTTTGGCGATTTTCACCTATTAACTTTCGCATGATTTGTTGTCCTTGTCTTAAAAATCTGCCTTTCAGTTTAGTCAAATGCCGGCGCCCTGCTTCATTTTCTTAACAGGTCCTTCTTTCCCTACACTTTCTCGCCACAGGTTACTGTCTGCAGTGTTGCGGACATCTGAGGTGGAGTCCAGGGCGACAAGGGCCAGCTTGACGGGTCTACTCAGCCCTCAGATGGGCAAAGACATCGTCTGGTTCCTCCGACGCTGGGCCAAGACCTACCTCCTGGTGGACGAGAAGCTTTATGGGCAGGTGGGGGGGATTGACTTGACGGACAGCTTCGGTACCCTATAGAGAACTTGCCATTGACTAGTCACGTGTTCCGCTGCTTCTGTAATCTAGTCTTTATTTCTCTCCTGATGTATTTACAAGGAAATAAACAACACAACATATTTGAAGGACATGAAGGGTCCTTTTCCTTTGCTCATCTAGTGTCCTATGGGTTCCTCCTCCTGTCCCTCATCTGTCCTTTTATTTCCCTGGGCCCTGCAGATCAGCATCCCTCTGAGCACGGCGTTCGGCGCCGACACGGAGGGGGCCCAGTGGATCGTGGGCTACCTGCTGGAGAAGGTGATCAACAACCTGTCTGTGTGGAGCTCCGAGCCCGAGCTGGCCAACGACACCGTGGAGCTACTGGTCACCCTGGTGGAGAAGAGGGAAAGGTGGGCTGGAGTGGGGCTGGCTGGAAAGCCATGGCTCCCCCTACTGTTGACTGTAGTATTTAGACAGAGATAAGGGAGGCCATACAGGAAATATGCATCAGGTGTTCGGGGCTGATGCTTTGAATTGATTCCCTGTGGTGACAATCATTTAATGGTATTTGTTTGATAAGGTTTTTAATGGTTACTCAATAATTAAAATATATATATATTCTGAAGGATTTTTTTTATTGCCTATATGCTAGTACAATAGCTCTAGGACTTATTGCTTTCTTTCCCCCTTCCCTACCCCATCCTTTCAGGGCAAACATCGTGGTCCAGTGTGAGAACTGGTGGAACCTGGCAAAGCAGTTTGCTAGCCGCAGCCCCCCTCTGGACTTGCTGTCCAGCTCGGTGCAGCGGACCCTGATGAAGGCTCTGGTTCTGGGTGGCTTCGCTCACATGGACTCTGACCTTAAGCAGCAGTACTGGACGGAGGTGGGTGGAATAAGACTCTGTGATTGTTAGCTGCTTGGCTTGGAGGCCTGTCTATAAAAGGGTGTGTTGGTGTTAGCGATGACAGTCATGAAAAATAGGAAGGCCATTTTAAACGGCTCTAGAGGGTAGCAGGTGGTCTGTGCCATCATTGTTCATCCGTAATAATAGTGATTAGGTGGACGACAGGGTAGGATTCAAATAACCTGCTTGGCTCAATTTACTATCCAAACATGCGTACTAGGTAACTCTAGCACTTATCACTCATAGCAATTCCTATGGAGCTAGATGCCCATCTGAAATCACTACAGTGCGTATACACTCATGACCATTATGCTCTGTGAATTTCTATCTTCTAAAGCTCTTTAGCCACTGGTACAGTGGAAGGAAGTATATCTCAAACAATGAGCATTATACTCGTATATCGTATATCCATTCTCTATGCATTTGGCTGTGTTGATATTATGATCTGGGTGGCTGAAGGTCTTAGTCCTAATGGGCTGACAGTAGTGAATGGTAATTCCATGTGACTCCTCCAAAGTCATTAAGAGAGGTCTTTGAAGGAGGCCCGCAGCTGTTCACGCCTCCAACTGCCCTGTCTGCACTGTACAATAGGCTATTAGAGAGCGCTCAGTGGGTATCGAAATAGCCCCACAGCTGATCTCTGCCTCACCTCCCCTAATACCTCCTTTCCCTTGTCTGGCTACCATCATCTTCACAACCTCTCCCTTGGATTTTTCCTTTCTGCTCTTCACCTCCCCACCCATTTGCTTATGTACTTGATCAGTTTGCATTTGTTTCTTCTTCTATATCTTCTTCGTCACCTCTGTTACAACACTCCCCTCTCTGTTTGTCCTGACTTGAGCGTTCCCTTTCGACCCAGCGACTCAAACACTCTCTCTCGCCGTCCTCCCGGCCAGGTTCTGCACCCGCTCCAGCAGCGCTTCCTCAACCTCATCAACCAGGAGAACTTCGCCCAGATCAGCCAAGAGGAGGCGGTCAAACGGGAGATTGTGGCCACGCTGGAGGCGCTGTGCGGCATCGCCGAGGCCACGCAGATCGACAACGTCGCGTCGCTCTTCAGCTTCCTCATGGACTTCCTGTCGAGCTGCATCGGCCTGATGGAGGTCTACCGCAACACTCCCGAGACCATCAACCTCATCATCGAGGTGTTTGTGGAGGTGGCCCACAAGCAGATCTGCTACCTGGGAGAGGTGGGTAGACTAGAAGACCGACGAGGGCCATGATTTTTGCTACCCTGTGGGCGGAAAGGGCTAGACATGTTTACCTTGGCACTATGTGGTTTAATGAAGTTAACATACACATTGTCTAGTTATTTGAAAAATTACAGTTACAATTTGAATCACTTTAAAGGTTTATTTGAGAGAAATGAACAAGAGTGAGGAAAGAATTTGCTCATTATCCGTAATTATGACTTTCTCTCCTGCAGTCGAAGTCCATGAAGCTGTACGAGGCGTGCCTGACCTTGCTGCAGGTCTACTCCAAGAACAACCTGGGCCGCAAGAGGAGCGACGCCTCGGCTGAGGAGGACCAGTACCAGGACCTGCTGCTCATTATGGAGCTGCTCACCAACCTGCTGTCCAAGGAGTTCATCGACTTCAGCGACACTGGTAGGTCCTGGTCCGATCCAGGTTGTGAGGGTTTCACTGTCCCGAGTGGTGGGGATGACTTGTTTGATATGTTGACACAGGCCAAATAGAATTGAAGATAACAACATTTTATTTAGTATTCTCAGTTCTCCCCTGAGCAGCCATTTTTAAACGTATTGGAGATTTTGAAAATGTCTTTGTCTTATTCTAAAATACCAGTGTGTATTTGTATTGATTTCTATAACTAGTAGGATCAACTTTGTGTTAACAAATGGATGCCATGGGTGGTAGCAAAGTGTTTTTTTGGTGTGTGTAGATGAGGTGTTCCGGGGCCAGGAGCAGGCTGACCCGGGATCGGGGCGGTCTGTATCTGCGGCAGACGTGGTGCTGTTTGGGGTCAACATCATTCTACCACTCATGTCTCAGGACCTTCTCAAGGTGAGGAGTGTTTCACAGTACCACTGTAAAAACCAGCAGCACTCAATATGCACATTCAGAGTTACAGATGGTTAATGCCAAACTAAGAGATAAGAAATAACTATAAAAATAAAAACATTTGTTATAAAATAAAAAAATTGGGCAGATAAACCATAGCAAAATGTAATCATGACCAATGATTGAATGATTGACTAATGTTGTACTGGTTGGCCTGTCTCTTCCAGTTTCCCTCTCTGTGTAACCAGTACTACAAGCTCATCACCTTCATCTGTGAGATCTTTCCCGAGAAGATCCCCCAGCTGCCTGAGGAGCTCTTCAAAAGCCTCATGTTCTCCCTTGAACTCGGCATGACTTCGTATCCTCTGTCGCTGCTTTCTGGGCTTTTAATCTATTCTACTGTATATAAAAAACTACTCTGTATGTAGGTGAATATGGTAAAACTGCATTTGAACTGAAAAGAGTGGTAATATAAACCACATCGTTGTTCCCTTGTAAATTCAGCCAGTGCCTCATTCCGGGGGCTTGAAGTCTGTTAAGCTGGATGGTTGTTTCCTTGACCAGCTGTGCGCAGAATGAGTTCAGAGGTCAGCCAGCTTTGTCTGGAGGCCCTGTCCCCGCTTGCCGAGCAGTGTGCCAAGACCCAGGAAAAAGACACTCCTCTTTTCCTGGCTACAAGGCACTTCCTAAAGGTAGGACGGTCCTCCTACTTCTAATGTTGCATGTAATCTGGCCCAGATAAGCCAGTAACGGATTTTAGCTCTATGATATATATTTGGAAATGCTCATAAATCCCCATCTCACCGCACTCTTCTTTCTAGTTGGTGTTTGACATGCTGGTACTGCAGAAACACAACACAGAAATGACTGTTGCTGCTGGAGAAGCTCTCTATACCTTAGTGTGCCTACATCAAGTGAGTACCACTTAGTATTTTGATCTGATGACTAAAAGAAAGATGCCAGCTTGGTGGTCAACATTGAACATGTTATGTGATTTAAGGTAATGAGCGGCGGGCCTGTGTTTTTCTATCCCTCAGACAGAGTACTCTGAGCTGGTGGAGTCTCTGCTGTCCTCCCAGAGAGACGCCGTCATCTACCAGCGACTAGCCGACGCCTTCAATAAGCTCACCGCCAGCAGTACGCCGCCAACCATGGACCGCAAGCAGAAGGTGGCCTTCCTCAAGAGCCTGGAGGAGTTTGTAGCCAACGTGGGAGGGCTGCTCTGTGTCAAATAACCACTGTCCACATCGCCCCTCCCTCTGTCTGTCCTCCAACCACTCCCCACCTTGTCGTCCACCCAGCTAGTGGACCATCAACCTTCCTGAACCAACTTTGCACTAACTATGCCAAACCGTGGAGCAGATGCATCTGGTAGGACCAGCCTGCCCAGTTTGAGTGAGAGATAGAGCACTGAAGTGACTTACCATGTTTAGGGAGGTTGACACACTAAAGAGGTGGTGGAGGGGAGGGGGGTGTTTAGGAGGGGGATGTTGGTGGAATCTCTTGTTATCGCCTTGTCCCCCTTCTTCATCCACATTTCCCAGTTTAGGCCACTGCACACACATACACACACACGCATATACATGATCCTTTGAAGGATTGAGTTGGGTAGAAGGGTTGATAATTGAGGTTTGCATTTGAACACCTCCCCCTTTGTCCTTTCCAATCATTGTTTACTTTGGACAGTGGGGGGGGGGGGGGGGGTTGCTTAGATGAACATTTTGGGGATGGGCCAAACTTTTATCTTC
>JAVQJS010052020.1:0-11663 GCA_036024795.1 Galaxias rostratus | reverse complement strand
TTTTTGTGTATCAAACAGAAATAAAATAATAAAATATCTGTTTGAGAATTAACAGCATAATCTCTCTCTCTCTCTCTCTCTCTCTCTCTCTCTCTCTCTCTCTCTCTCTCTCTCTCTTTCTCTCTCTCTCTCAGCCTCTCTCTCTCGTTCTTTCTCTCCATCACTCACGGTATCTCTCTCGGTGTCTCTCAGACTGTGTTTTAGTTCTCATTGTCTCTCTCTCCATGTCCCCCCCTCCCCAGTCAAACTTCCATTCTCCCATTCACACTCTCCCATCCACGTGCTGCCATTCATAGAGCTGCAGTTGTTTTTTTACCAAACTGGGCTTGTAATCAAGCCATTCATCACCCAGCAAGTAAGGAGTCAGCAGACATTTCTCCAGAGGTAGCAGTCAGTGTGTAGCATGCGTTGCTCCAGTGTTTGTTTGTTGCTAAACGCTTCACTCTGTTTTCAGGCAGACAGTCGGCCACCTTGACTGGGTGATTGGGGGCATAGAGTTTTAAATTCTCAAAATTGTATCTACTCGCCGTTGCGTATGTGTTGATCTGCTGCTGAACACAGCACTCTATCTTCAACTTGACCGCCCACTGAGAAAAACTAAGATTATAGTGTGCAAAATAACAAAAACTACAATCCCACAAGTAATAAAAGATTGAAGGTAAGGGATCTTACCGCCACGCAAAACCCGGATAGTTTTGTAGCCGTGGGTTAAGCGCTGAGAATGGCACTTTACATCAAACAAGACAGCTTACAAACTCGGCTGCTGAATAGGGCGGCCAGTTCTAAAATGTGTGAACTTGAAACAAATGCTGTCCTAAAGGCTCACCCCAAGTATTGAGGCACTCCATGCGAACGCTTGTTAAATCCATTCTAAGATTTGACTCATAACTACTCTTCTTTAAATTATTATAATAAGGTTCAAACGAAGGAAACAAAGTTTCCAAGAAATATTCAAGCAAGATCTTAGTTTTCTAATACCAAATAAAGAATGCTCTAGGCCTTATAAATGGTTAGGAGTGGGCGCAGTCTGTTGTAAGGTAGCCTAACAGCCTCTAGCTCTCCTGGCAGGGCTGCCTCGCTCAATAATGGTCTGTTCTCCCGATGTGTTTACATTCTAGCAGGAGACGCGGACCGGAAGCAGATCAATACGGATTTTCCATCCAATCGCTAGACAAACAGGTCTGGCTATAATGAAACCAACCCACATGGATACATCACAATGCGTTGGTAGACGCATGGGGGCAGCCCCCAAAGGGCAATGCATATTGTTATTAGATTGTTATTAGACTGGCGGTTTGGCTCGCTGTCTCCCTTACTCTCTCTGTCTCAGTCTCTCAAACACAGGCACACAGACGTACACTAGTCTTAAGAAGTATTGAACGGCTGTATTCCTTACCACAAAGGACCAGCGGAAAGTGATGTAGCCACAGCACAGTGGAAAGGCGGCGACATGGCTGACAGACCCACAGAAAGACAGAAAGACACACATACATACAAACATACAAAGAGGAGACATTCGGAATTTGTACCGGGGTATAGAAGGAAAGTGTTTGGCCAGTTTACTGTAGTATAAGGAAGATGATGATGATGATAATGATAATGATGATGATGATGATGATGACGAAAAGGATGAGTGACAGGGGCAAACTTTATTAGAAACCTTAATCTACATGACATGTTGTGTTAGTTAACCATCAGTGTTGCCCCATTCCAAGTTACACGATTCTCCAAAACCTCGGAGACTCCTTCTGGCCATGAGGCCCTTCCAGAAACGACGTGGCCCATATTTCCTTTGGCCTAATAGAAAGTGACAAGGCTATAATGGTACAGAGGTCTGCCCTTGGTTCAGTGAGTCAAACATTTGTCTGGCGACCGCTTGCGTCTCAATGAAGCACAACAGGGACACTGAAAATGATCAACAAATGTCCAATACGTGTTCGGCATCAAACCGCTAGAAACAACAAAAAACAGTTTGATGTTCCATCTGTATATTGTTACATTACTTTATCACAGTTTCTCTTTACTTGCATTCTACTTCAACGGAGAAACATCCACGGCAAGGCCTAAACATCTGTCTTCGTTTTCAGGAGCTTTTTGAAAACCTCAAACTGAGTGGACGTGTATGTCAGCAGTCAACTGGCCCACGTCAGTGGCCATGGGCAGGGTTGCTCCAGTGGCAACAGTAACTAACTCAGCCCGACAAGCCCTTCATGCATATATTGGGTTAGTCATCCTCTTCTCTGCTGGTGCTGTTTGGGATAGAAATTCCCATCTATTGGCCCCTCTTAATTCAATCCCTTTTCAGTTTACAAGAGAATTCATTGGAAGGCCATAAGCTTGGCAAGTCATCACAATGTAAGCAATGAGACCCCAACTTTCTGCAAATGACAGAAATGTGTCACTTATACAGCAATCCAAACAAATTATTCCTACTCTCTTTCTCTTTCTTTCTTTCTTTCTCCCTTCGGTTCTCTCGCTCGTTCATGTCTACTGTCATTCGTACGTCTTTCTTTCTTGTCTCTCTCAACAAAGAAGACCCTGGGAATTCGGGTGAAACGGGTAAGTTGACACTTAAACAACGTTTCCTCCCAATAAGCAAAAGCCCTCGACCTCCACTGTATCAATATTTCACTATCAAAACGTTTTAAGCGGCGATTTGAAGTGACAGATTTATACAGCGCTAATGTGTCTGACACTGAGCATTAGTCGCATGGTTGTCCGACTTGAGGTCAGAAACAGGAAAGGCGGACGATTCTGATGTCCGCCTCCAAAGTGACTCACCAATGTAGACACAAGGCCTTGTCTTGACAAACTCGGTGCATTACAGGCTGGATGAGAAAGATTTTTGTAAAATTGTAAATTATGTATAGGACACTTTATCACATTTAAATAAAAGATACAGCTGTTATAACTGGCCACATTCACAGAGAACAGAGAAATTGCCTCTACAAGATTTAAAATATAAAAATATCTGAAAAAATGGGACATACATTACATAACACATCAACAGTCACAATATTATAATATAACTGAAAGCAGTGGCTGACATATAAAAAGAATGACGGAAAAATATAAAGTATAAAACTTTAAATAGAAAAAAAGCAGGACATTTTTAAATAAGAAACAATAAGACAAGTGTGTCTGTAATATTCATAGAACTCAAATCACAAATGGATGCGGTTACAGATCCACCAACCAACAGGGCCTTCAGTATCCTAAAGATTCTGTGCAAATTTAAAAACCTTATCTGTTTCCAAACAATTACACCACTGAAACATGCAGAAAAAAATGGACACTGCGTTTTTTTGGTAATCCAATAAGATCATTTAAGGAAGTTGTGTTCATATAGTAGCAAATTCAAGAACACAATCAACAGACACATCAGTGGCCACACATCTTATATTAGTATATTAAATTACATTCCAAGTAA
This sequence comes from Galaxias rostratus, assembly GCA_036024795.1. Lineage (NCBI taxonomy): Eukaryota > Metazoa > Chordata > Actinopteri > Galaxiiformes > Galaxiidae > Galaxias > Galaxias rostratus. The sequence goes on along the minus strand of JAVQJS010052020.1, from coordinate 8,233 downwards.
AGTAGATCATATCCTTTATAAAACAGCCATACCAAAGTGACCAGGTTAAATGTAATTAATGATGATGTTGAAGTTTTTCAGGATAAGCATAGGTCATCATGGGGCTTAAGCCAAGTGAGTCAGAGAACTATTCATTATTAGCATAACAGGTCCAGAGATCAAGCATCATAACACCCTACAGAGTGGCGAGGAATTAGCATGTGTATCCATACAAAGTTGATCATTTACATGGAAGCTGTGAAAAGTACAGTACAGAATTACTGGCCAGGATTCATCGACTATAAAGTCTGTGCAGTCGATAGTGATGAGCGAGTTGAGCTCACAAAAGAGGATCCAGATCCAATGTGTCTGCAGGACGTCAACACTGCCTGTTGTTAAGCGTTATATTTATCTGCTTTAATCTTTTTATCTGTTTGTATCTTTAAATTACTTAATTTACGTTAACTTAAAAACCAATGGATGTAATGTCTAATTCCTGTGACTCAAAAACCAAACCTAACACTCACTATGGTCTTTACGAAGACTTTCCTCGCTGGTGTTTATGTATTATTAAATCAACTGGTACTGGTACCTCCTTCAAAAATGCTATGTTTATAACACAAAAATATAGTGAACCAAATTCCGAACAAATCAAATATGTATTTTTTTTTTCAATCTTGCTAGTGCATTTGAGGGTGTCTCTCTTCCCACACCTTCAAATATGCATGGCATCTTTTCAAGTGCTGTGTCAAGTCTCAAGCACAGTCTTTCAGTCTGGCACTAATTGGTTGAGTGCTTTCAGTAGCAAAGCCTCGATGCCATCCCTACAAATGTTTTACAAAGATTGGAAAATAAAAACACAACTTTTAAAAACAGAGGATAATTATTAAGGGCTGTTTTTTCACCAGTTTTCTATCCTATCACTAAGTGTGGGGACAATAAGCAATTGGACAAAGTTAGTGCGTGAAAACAACTCTATAAAGTTGCAGAACCAGATTCACAGCCACAAATAAAGCAAAAATAAATATAATAGGCAAAAAGAATTGGGGTTCCCTGCCTACAATTTGAAGCCTTCAACAGTCAATTTTTTCACTTAAAAATCCTAATGCTATTCAGATATAAATACTGTGGCATCGGCTTGCAAGAGTGTGCCATGGTTTGTTTGGAAGCGGACAGACTGGTACTAGTAGACAAGCCCTTGTACTGTACGTCTGATTTAGTGACACATTAATGGTATCAACGCCTCTGAGCCTTGACATTTCTAATGGGATTTATCTAAGCTGGGCAGAGACTGGCGAGTAGGCACATTGTGTCCAACAAAGTCACTATCAACCGCAGAACTGCAGGACAAAATGGAGCTATTAATTGGAGCTTTAGGCAGTTTTGTCCAAAATCATACAGAATATGGCTATAAAATGATCCGTTTCTTCATATGATACATCAGCATTAACAAGTGTTGCTAATTTATTTACATTTCACTGCTGCTGTGCTTGTGTTTACTCTCTCTAATCCTCAACACATGCAAAAATACACCACTAATCCCGCACAAAGACCTAGAGTGTCCATACAGCTATCCCTAAATAATCCCCTGACACTTAGACAACTCAAGTATTATCCATTGATCCCATTCCAAATGACAACACAATTCAGAATGCCATTCATGTTTTCCATGTCACAATGGGTCTGTGTGTAAGCCTACAAATGCTTAAGAAGCAAATTCATTCTGATTGTATTAATATTGTTAGGTATGCTGGCTACAGGTAATACAAACTGTACGTACACTACTATAAAAGAGTTGCCTATCTGCTGCCATTTCATTTCAACACTGGTGAAAATGTCAAAGCTCAACCAATCTCAATGATGTTGATAGCAAAGCTATTACTTTTGTATCTAAATTGTAACCTGTATATAATAACAATGTGTGCGTGTGCATGCGCACACGCATGTGTGTGTGTGAATGTGTGTGTACCTGCGTGCATAGGTGTCCACGTCATACTGCTTACCTGTCGATGCTCAGGCAGTGAGGAAACCTCAATACTTCGTATCTCCACTGCTCAAACCGATAAGAAATGTTTAAGCTGCAGGCTCCTACTGAGCCTGCTCCCCATCGTCAATACATCTCGATACAAGGTCGCTAAGTGTCCCCACCATCGACTCGAGTGTTTTCCACAAAGCACGGCCTGATCCAAATCAATGTGTTGTTTAGATTTACGTCTATTTTCCTCATCACTCTACTCTGTAAACCCGAGAAACGGTTTGATCCGGTGCATGCTACCCAAAGATATCCAATATTCTGTCGGCAGAGTGCTTTCGAATGGAGTAAACAGGGTTTACTTTGTGGGTACATTCCTACTGATAAAAAGGCCAAAACAAGACTGCTTTCCACTGTGTATGAATATGGAGCAGCAAGACTACCAAGACGAATCAACTTTATTTTCTATTTTTTCTGTGAGTTCCCCCTGCGTTCTGCGAGCTATATCCAACAGGTGTCAACTGTTGAAATATTCTTCCTTAGTGAACCTATCTCAGGTGGCTAATGATGTCTACCTTGTATATCCCATGTCCTTCCTTTAAATAATGCAAAGTCCTAGTCCTAACCAAGAATAGAAACTTTCCCAGATTCCAACACCAAATTATATGACATCCCTGTGGATTTCAAGTCAGAGTCCTCAGAGACCTGAAATCTATGATGAATGCAGACTTCACTCATCACGACTTTCAACTGGATCATACACTCAATCATTCTACGATCTAAAGAGAACCCTGAAAAGCAACTTCTGACACTTCAGAGTCTATTCCTTATCAATGTATACAATCTGTGCCCCACAGACAGAATCTCTGCGTTTGGCACCTCAGTCCCAAAGCTGGGATGCTATTGGCTGGAGGGAATAGTCCCTGTTTTTTATCCTGCTTATTCTGTGATGCTCATCTTCACTGGGAATCCAAATGAGGAGCATGATGAAAAGAGAAAGAATGAGAAATAAGGGGGAGGAAAGGAGAGAGTATTCACACCCGGGAGATTACTAGTGGCAATCAGTTATATTATCTAATTTCTAAGGATCTGGAAGTCAAAAAGCCGAAGTGTTGCATGATACAATTACCCAGCATGAGAGGCTTTGGAATACAAAAACGGATACCTTGCAAAATAATCATGCTGTATTGTAATCAGCAGATATTGCCTAAATGTACACAATATCACAATAGATTGTTTTCATTTTTTGTCTGCCAGAGATAAGCATTGTGAAATTGTATCAGATTGTTTCATTGATTTGTCCTAATTTTTACACAATCAACTTGTATGATAACACGCTCAAAATGAAGCATGCATGACAGACACAAAATATGCCAGATAGCAAATCAAGAAAAATAAAAATGCACGCCTCATTTTCACAACTGTACGTGCATAGTCGAGGTGCACCGTGTGAAGAAAGAGTGGCCGTTGTCTCCGACAATCAGAACAATATCACAACAAACTTTAGCTGTTGTGTCACAGTCACATTGTGCATGCCACAGTAGAACTTCACTAGACATCCCTGGTGACGTGGCATTAGGGTTCTTTGTCGAGGTACTGTGATGAAACAAAGAGCTCTTTCATTATCACCCTCAGGAGAGGGCTGCGGTTTGAAGTCTTGCTCCGCCAGTGTGTTAAATCAAATGCTCCCACCTCTGTCCCTGACAAATTAGAGGGGGCCTAGTTTCACTGCAGCCATTAGGACTGCCATTGTCCCATGGCCAAAATAGCAGAGAAATGTACCGCTGTTATTAAAACCTAGACTTAGAAACTTAGAAAGTTCATTAAATGTTAGTCCTCATATTGACAACTTGAAGTGATATATATCATTTTATTCTAACCTATTACTTTTAATGACAAAGTATATGGACAAACACTGACTGTATAGTTTTATCACTACCTAGTCCCCCCAAATCACATGTGAATTCATACTTTCAGTATACACAAACGTCATTGAAATTTGAAATGTGCAAACACTACAAAAGGAATAAAGGCCTTACTCTTTAGTCTTTGGTGAAGTTGAGTAATTATAAATTTGAGCACACGCTGTTGGCCTGGGCCTGTTTAACCTTGCAATGGAAACTCTGTTACTGACACAAAGTCGCTCGCTACGTTAAAAAGCAAACCATTGTTGGCCCATTCAGTTTCTTATAAACTCCTAATAGCATAGCTCCTATCTTTGCTAACCCTATAGCTTGACTAATGCATGGGAATTAACGTGGAAGATTTCCATCTCCTTCGCATTCATAGTGAAAGTGCTGTATAACAGTGCTTCACAAACACTCTCAGAAGTCAAGGCTCATCTGTGGGACTGTGTTTTTAATAACCCCATTCTTCCCTACTATTTATTTGCCCACCTTACCCCCACTTCCACAAACCTCATTACCTTGTGATCACCACGTCCTTGATTATGTGCCAGAACAACCCCCAGTCATATGCACCTTATCTGATTCAGTTACCTGATTGTTAACCCTTTCTTTTATATATTGACCCAAATGTGGGAAACTTGGAACACCTGTTATGAAGCCCATCAGGAGGAGTGAGAGAGTGTTTGGACAAATCGTACCCACACTTGGGGGTAAATATAGTGTACATATATAGTGATGTGTCTGGCTCCCAAGGAGCAGGAGGAGAGGCACACTATTAATCAGAGAAAATTATATCAAATCAGAGCTTTTTAAAGCACCCTGTCTGACGCCATGGAGACTCATTTGGAGCATGTGACGGTAATATTGTAAGTTACTTCATATAATGATTACGTATGAGACACTAACGGGGACTGACAGACAGGTGGAGGAGCAAACACAAAACACACACACAAACGCACACAGATACATAAACATACACACATTACAACAACTTAAAAACACCATCGCATAAACACATCTCTCATGTCTCTCTCTCACACACACAAACACAAAGACACCCCACTAACTAATGGCAAACATGCCAATGTGCACACACACAAACAAACACCAACACACACACACCCACCCAGACACACACACGCACAAACAGGGTCAAAATAAAATGAAACTGCAGTGACAGTGTTTTTAGCAACATATAACCTTCAATAAGCTCCCTGCTTCCTCTTGCAAGACAGTGCCACAGGGCTGTAGCACACATACTCACATGCACTTAGAAACGCACTAAGGCAAATAACACATCACTGCATTTTGGTCTGCTCATCTCATGCAGACTAAGTGCATTAGCGCTGCATTGTAGCCAAGTGAAGTCGATTTGTGGACAACTAAAAATAGCATTTGAATTAGAACTGGACCCCATTTATTAATAAAATAAAAAACAAAACTGATTGGCCAACGTATATGAAACAACATAGGATAAAACATCGACTACACTAATGAAAAAGTCAACGTATTCTGAGGAGTTGACTTTGCAGTCTCATTTGACAGCCAATAGAAGACATAGACAGACGGAGAGGGAGAGAGAGAGAGAGAGAGAGAGAGAGAGAGAGAGAGAGAGAGAGAGAGAGAGAGAAGCCTGTTGGAGGTATGCTCTCACCACAAGTGTTGGGACGCCGGCCACAACCGCGTATAGGAGGATTGGCGGGATTGCGCTGCTTTCCTCCGGTCCAAGGTAGGGTTTCGTGTAGGCATTATCGTAGCAGAAAAACCCTTGGACGTGCACGTTAAACGTGTCGGTGTACTCGAAGTAGTATGCCAGCATAACCGTCCCCGCCATGATCACCAGCTGAAAATAAAGCATGTTCGAAAACGGTTGAGGAACGAACATTTAACAAATCCACAGCTGTTGGTGAGAGAGCGCGCCTCAGCTCTCTGATGCTTGCTTGCTTGCCTGCCTTTCCTCCCTGCCTTGCTATCCTCACCCGGCTTCGCCCTAGCAGCGCAGCCAAGGCCTATCAAAAGCGACTCTCGGTCCACTCATTCCCTCATCTTCCCTGTTACTGATGTTTGCTAACGAACGCATGATGATTGTTGCTCGAGCAGTTGCTTATTGTCATGGCACATGCACTCAAGTCCAGTTCCTGTTCTAGCTCTGAACGGCGTTCGAGTTGAACTGGAATCAGCGAGGAAACCGAAAAGGAAACGTGGATGAAGCGAAGAGCGCGCGGGGGTGTGAGTAGATGCGCGTTTAGAGGATGACTCGACTCGTGTGTGCGTGTCTGTATGTCTGTATATGTGTGAGTGTGTGAGAGAGAGAGAGAGGGAGAGAGTACTTGGGTGTGCAACCCTGTATGTGTGTCAGTGTCTTTGTGTTTGTGAATGCTACAGCTACTATTGGTCGAGCGGGGTGGAATTTACTATGTCCTACTGACATTTAATCATTTGGACATTGTCTACCAGATTAAAATGTCCACAAAATGATGCAAGTCGATGTTTTAGGTAAATCTGTACACAAAGATATACACAAAGAGTACACTCAGGATTAAATTTAGTATAAATTAAATTGACGTAAATGCATGCTATTTAGAACAAATTAAGATTACTTAAATTATACTTGACATGCTTAAAGTGTAATAAAGATACACTAAAATATGTATTTTGTTCAAATTAAGCACCGTTAGTGTGCTAAACTGAAACAACTAATAGAACACTAAAAGTATTATGTAGTGCATATTTTTCGCAATGCAAGGTTTGTACGTTAGCATAGAAAAAGTATATTTAAACGATACAATTAATCAACTTGTAGTACAGTTTCATACATTTGTAAAGTGGTAACTCGTGTATTAAAAATGCACTCTTAAATATAGTTTTATTGTAAATAAAGTGGTGTTTGGAAGCTACATTTGAACATTTAATGATGCAATAAGATGTATTTTAGTATAGTAAAAGTATATTAAGACTATATCTATAATCTACTACTAGTACACTTTCAATCTATTTAGACTTTCAAAGTTACTAATTTTATTTTATCAATATTTAGCACATTTAAAATTACATTTTAAATGATGTTTCAAGTGTTATTTGAGTGCATTAGTAAGTGAAAAGTATTATATGCTATCGAATCTGAAATCTGAACCAGGATTTTTTTCCTCTCCTATACACATTACACAGAGCAAACTAAAGACATATTGATAGCAAGCTAAGTTACCAATAGCTGCTTTAATAACAACAAGTTACAGACATACAGTTGATATTCACAACTCTTGAAAAACATGTTAAAATAAGCAAAATGGAACAATGATCATCTTTTTCATGTTTTATACAGAACAAATGATTGTCTATAGAAATACAGTATAACAAAGAAACTTGAACAAAATATTAAAAAATAAACATTATTTTTTCAAAATGACTACTAGTAAGTTTCTTGTTTATCAATTCTGCAAGAACAGAGTAGAGAAAGATTACCTTCTTTCAAGAGGTAAGTATCCCTGCAGAACTGACAAAAAGCGCCTGCGGGAATAGGTAATGCGCAGGTCTTAATTTGTGCCGGAGCTTGGCGGAGCTCTGCTCCGGGACGTCGGAGTTGAGCTTCGGGACCTCTGACTTGGAGCATCCTGGCTACTGGATCTCTAATAAATTGACAATGTAGGCTAATTTAATGATAGGCTTATCGGATATATATTCTGATAGTCTGTGGGTTTTAATAAACACGGGAGCGCAATTGATTAATTCAGTCCAACGTTTGTGACTTTCGATATTATCTTAAAAAACTTGGATTTAAATAAGATAACTATAGTTCATTTTTGGAAGATGGACACATTACCACATTATCATCAAACGGCATGCGAGGGGACACATTGGTAGCTAATGTACCCCGAAACAAATATGAATTGGCTCCTGTTTGTTATCAACATTTGCTTGTAATTTGTCAATGTTTGTACTAATCTACGACTTCCCTGTCATGCCAATAAAGCTTAGGCCTATCTGAATTTGAGAAACTTTTGTTTGAGATTTTTCATTATTTATTTTGTGCAGCTAGTGCTTCTGTAGCTATGTATATATATCCATCCATTCTGGTCAAAACCGCTTATCCTATGCAGGGTCATGGGGGCTGGAGCCTATCCCAGCCGACTTCAGGCGAGAGACGGGGTACATCCTGGACAGATTGCCAGTCCATCGTAGGGCTAACACATAGACATACAACAAAACACACACACAAACAGACACCACACACACACACACACACCACACACACACACACACGCACACACACACACACTGTTCTGTTGATCCCATCAGACTGGGCATCACTATCTGCATATGGTAAGACAGCGATACTCTTTGCAGAGACTTAATTTGACCCAACAAATCACATCAG